>JASDQU010025905.1:0-28271 GCA_032191745.1 Picea mariana | reverse complement strand
CTTCTTCACACCTGGATGTGCACAATAAAGTGCTCTATGGGATTCCTTTAGGATGATGCTTCGAATATCCCCATTTTCAGGGATGTACATCCTTCCCCGATATCTCAATAGTCTATCTGCTTCCAGACTATATCCTTCATACTTTAGATTTAACTGCCTCTCACTCTGAAGGTTTGAAGTAACCTTTAAATACCAACTGTCTCCTTGGATTTGGGTCAACACATGTTCCCTCAGATTGAATTTTAAGGGTACCAAGGAGAACACACATGGTCTCCTACTCAAGGCATCTGCGACCACATTTTCCTTCCCCTTGATGTATGAAATACCAAAATAGTACTCACTCATAAACTCACTCCATCGCCTTTTCCTGGAATTTAGATCTCTTTGAGTGAAGAGATGTTTTAAACTTTGATGGTCCATTTTGAGCTCAAAGTTTCGCCCCACAAGATAGTGCCTCCAAATTTTCAGAGCTAGCATTACAACTGCCAACTCTAAATCATGAGTCGCGTATATCTCTTCGTGTTTCTTCAACTTCCTTGACACATAAGCTATCACTCCTCCATCCTACATTAGCACGGCCCCCAACCCTTGCTTCGTGGCATCCATGCAGACTGTGAAGTCCTTTTCCATATCTGGAACTCGTAGAATTGGCGCACTAGTTAGTAACCTCTTAAGCTCAATCAATGCACTATCACATTCTTCTGTCCATTCATACCTGACCCCCTTGCGCTGCAAAGTGGTGATGGGTCTCGCTATTTTGGAGAACCCCTCCACAAATCTCTGATAATAACCTACTAGCCCCATGAAGCTCCTCACCTCATGGGCATTTTTCGGCACTGGCCACTCCATAATGGCCTTTACCTTTTCTAGGTCCATAGAGATTCCTTCGCCAGAAATGATATGACCTAAATAGTGAATTTCTTTCTGGAAGAAGGAACACTTCAACAACTTACCATACAATTTATTCTCCCTAAAGCAAGACAACACCACTCGTAAGTGTTCCTCATATTCTCTTTTGTTCTTGGAATAGATGAGGATGTCATCTAGAAAGAATTGTACAAAACGGTCTAAGTACTTCCAGAATACACTGTTCATGAGGCTCATGAATACTGTTGGCACATTGGTCAATCTGAAAGGTACTATGACAAACTCATAATGTCCAAAACGATTTCAAAAGGAAGTTTTTGGAATATCGCCTTACTTAATCCTTAACTGATGATACCTGGATCGCAGATCGATCTTTGAGAATACCGCTTCTCCTTTCATCTGATCGAAGAGGTCATCTATTCACGACACTGGGTACCTATTTTTCATTGTAGCACAGTTCAAGTCCCTATAATCTATACACAGTCATAAGGATCCATCCTTCTTTTTTACAAAAATTACTGGTGCACCCCAAGGTGAGACACTTGGCCTTATTATCCCTAAGTCCAGTAAATCTTCCAACTGCATTTGCAACTCACAAAGTTATGGTGTTGTCATTCGATATGGAGTCTTGGAAATTGGTTCTACACCAAGTTTTAGCTCAATAGTAAAATCAAGCTCCCTCTCAGGAGGTAACACTGGTAACTCGTTCGGAAAAACATCCTTAAATTTTGACAATACCGGGTACTGATTTAGTGAGGGTCCCTTCCTTTCATTCAATGCTTCCACTACATATAGTCGACACCCTTGCCTCAAGCATCGCTTAACCTTCATAGTCGAGATAAAGCGTAGAGACACCTTTCTCCTTACACCCTGGATCTCCACTGGCCTTCCTTTGTTGTTGACACAAAGCACACTTTTTGCGAAACAATCTACCAAATCTCGATGAGCTTCTAACCAATCCATTCCAATGATTAGATTGTATGCCTCAAGAGTAGTGACGTATACCTTCAACCTGGTAGTACACACTCCCAGGTCTACTATACAATTATCAACACTAGGCCCTACCGCTTTTTTTTCCCCCAAAGCCATCTCAACTTGTTTAAAGTCATCGTGCTCGTAGATTTCCAACCCACTCTTTTCTAATGCAGATAGTGAAATGAAACTATTAGTCACACCAGAATCAAATAAAATCTTAACATTGATATGATTTAGCATACCTGATGACTCCACCACCGTGGATTGATGTTCAGCCTGGCGATTATTAACCACTGCATAAATCTGGTGGCTGCTACTTGCTCTTCCCATCGGGGCCTTTCCTTCTCTATGCACAAATCGTGATTGTAACTCTAGGTAGTCACGCTGGTAATGGGGTCCTCCACACCCCCAACAGGTAACACAAGATTGAACCTGCGCACTGTTATGTGACTATCTCTTAAATGAGTTCCTTCCCTTGGAACCCCTGCCCCTACTAGTTGTTCCCTGAGATGGTTGTGGACCTGCCTGCATCGTTGGTGATGAATGAGATGTTGCACTCGCAGCCATTGAAATCCCTGCGGCTACTATCCTTGGTGCGACTCTGATACCATATGGAGGTGGACTTGAGCCCCCTCCCCTGGGAAATTTCCTAGGGGTCTTCCCTACGAATCCAGGACGATGCGGAAAGGCCGGTCTCATACCTCCGGTTAAGTTCATGTGTTCCTCTGCATAACGCGCATTTTCCACAGCTTCCACTACTAAAGACAGTTTCTACATCCGCACCATAGCCCTTATCTTAGGGTTCAACCCATAGAAAAAGTGTTCTGCCTGTCGTTGGTCATTATCCATATACAAAACATACTTGACCAATTCCATAAACCTAATCTCATATTCTTCTATAGTTCTGTTTACCTGTACTAAGGCATGAAACGCCCCTACCTGTTGTTCCTCATAGTAAGCTGGTAGATATTTCCTTCGGAACCTCTCCTCGAAAAGTTCCCAAGATACGGTGTCTGGGGTAAGATGCGGTTATCTTTCCAGGTTGCCCCACTAGTTCAAGGCGCTATCTCTTAATTGAAAAATCATTATCTTCTCCTTTGAGTTAGACGCATAGTCCCTTAAGGCAAAACACCTTATCATGCCTTCCAACCATGCTTATGCACGTTCACTGGTGTGACCCTCGGAAAACTCCGAAAGTTTGATTTTCTGCAGTTCTCGAGTGATGTCTTCGGGTGGGGGTCCTACCCCTGAATCCTTCGACCCTTCTGAATTACCCATTCCATATGGTGGGGGTTCCACTTCGATCCCTGTTGGTTGTCGCCCCTTTAAAGTCTCATTTATGGCCTCCAAAGAACGCAGTATGAGAGCTAGTTCGGGCGATGGTGGCAGCGGCGCTGGAGGTGTTGGTGGTTCCTGCGATGATGCTCCCTTGCCTCGATTCCCTCGAGTCCTAACCATCCTGTATGATTTAAACTGCATCAACCAAAGTTGTCAGGGTGAGTTCAAGGTCGTTTCTCATTGCGCAACTCAACTAGAAAACATGGTTAGGCATAAGTTTCTTTTACTTGTCTATAAACAGACGTTACTCTCTTTAGGGGATTGGCTAGGTTAGGGTTAAACTGTCTAAGCTTGATTTCTTCGCCTAAGAAAACTATTGACTCCCTTTCCCATTAGATACGCTAGCCTTGCGCCATACTCGCCAATTCCTCTAGCTTACTTTCCTAGAGTGCATGAAATCCCCTCCCTCTTATCTTGTTCTAAGTCCTTATACTTTGCGTTTACAACTAAATAAGGTGACTTCCAACCTAATGTCGATGAAATGAGTCTAAGGTTATCCTTCGATGCTTGACTCGTGAGATTTCCTTGGCGCATTGTACATATGCATTGAATTGTGTGTCTCGGTGGCTGTAGGTGTGAGTCTTGAGGATTGTAGAGAGGCTTTCGGCATTGGAACTTAGTGCTTGTGCGTTGTGGTTATGTATTGTTTCCTGACTTTTGGTCATACGATGTAGTAAGCCTAAGGCTATGCATTGAATCTTGGTGCTTGGCTTGACTGGTGGAATGGAATGGAGGGACTTGGCGCTTGGTTTGGTGGTTGACGGCACGGAACTCAGTGTTTGGTTAACATGGATAATTGGAGATTATACTTCGGGATAGTACTATGTTACCATTAATATATTTAAGTATATGAATTTATTTGTAAAGACTCATGTATGGCGTGTTGGTGTTTGATTTTTTCTTAAGGCTTGGGCGGTGGGTGGTCATGGGTTCAAAACCCCTTAATCAAGTGAAATAATTCAAATTTTTATTTTTATTTTTTACTCATTTAAAAAGACAAAATACCTAATTAAATTAGTTAAATTAGCATGTGTAAAGACCTAATTAAATTAAATTAATTAAAATTTTAAACTAATTTAAAACAATTTAACTTAAGAATTTAAAATTAAAATAAATATTTATTTTAAAATAATTATAATTAAAATAAAATAAAAATTGAATTAAAACAATTAATTTAAAACAATTAAAATTAAAAAAAAAATAGATAATTACTCATGAAATACTATATATAAAAGAAATCGGCATCGTGGGTTCTCGCATGAGGCCCACATGCCCCCTCCCCCATGCACTCATCCCTTAACCCTAATCTCTTCCTTATTATCTCTTCAAACCCTACTCTTCTCCTCTTTTCATTTCATTTTTTTTTAAGCATTCAGGGTGAAGGGTGAGGCCGACGGCCATAGCCATCTCCCTACAATTGTTGATCCTAGTAACTCGTATTCCAGGAATGGAGGGCGTGTCTAGCATAGTGGCGCGTTCCCTCGTTCCTCAACGGCTTATCTTGGCACTCGGTCGCTGGCTTTGGCGCTGAGCTCGTATTATGTGTGTTGTTTTGTGTTGTGTGGCTGTCTGTGAGCCGTAGAGCACACAAACTCCCTTATGGGCTTGGTGCTTGAGCGCTTGTCCTTTGACTTGCGTGTTGTAATCTGAGGCTCACCTGCAATAGTTAAAAAAAAATTCTGTTCGTTTTTGTTTTTATTTTTGTGTTATTATTTTTATTTTTTGTATTTACAGCCTACAGGCTTGTAACATCCCGCTCTGGCGCACTGAGAAAACTTATTCTTTGAGGACACTTGCTCGCAAGTGATCTGGACTTTTATGATGTTAAAACATTTATCCTTGATTATGATGTGTTATGATAGATNATTTCATTGATTTGATGATATGATGTTGACGATAGCTTGCCGACCAGACTCACATATGGAGTAAAGGGGTCACACACGATTTCGAGAGAGGTTGAGGGAGAGGTGTGGACAGCAGCCCTGCCACAGCCTACTAGCACTCCCGTCGTGGCTCGAACTGTAGGTTAACGATTACCTAGATCGAGAGGATCCACGATGCTGTGAGGGCAGACTGCGATAGTCGCTCACGATGATTCTAAGGGGCATGCAATAGGGCGGGGGCCTTATTTCTTAAAGCCCTTAGTCTCCCACAATTTCACCTAGTGGAGTGTTGACTCCAGGGGTTATAGATGTCTACCAATCAGTCAAGTTGGCGAGTGGCACCCTTGGAGCATGCAGTGCATCCTGAAGGGCATGTCACGCAAAAGAAACATAAGTTAGCGAGTGGCACCCTTGGAACATGTGGTGCATCCTGAAGGGCACGTCGCGCAAAAGAAATGAACGAGGCGAGTGGCACCCTTGGAGCACATAGTGCGTCATGAAGGGCACGTCGCGTTGATGATGATGAAGAAACAAACCTAGATGGCCCTAAAACATTAATGCCTTCAGAAATCCTTAAACAACTTCCCTAACCAAGTGTCGCCCAGTTCAGAATCTAAGTCCTAAGTCTAAAACTTCTCTAGGGTAAAATTTTAGTCTAACCTTAAGAAAAAGACCCTAAAAATAAAAACAAAAATTTAAACAAAAACCCACTTACGTAATAGTGTAGTCTTCATAAAATTCTTGGGGTAAGTGAAGAGAGTAAGAATTTAATTAAAAATAATGGATTTAAAAATTTCAAAGAAGAAATTATTTATTAACTTGTGAAAGTACAAAGATATTAAATTAATAATAAAAGGGAAAGATTTAATAATGCAACTGCCATTTTGGCTTTAATAAAAAGGGGAAAGAAGGGAATAATAAGAATTAGGAAACTAAGTAATGGAGGAAACTTAATAAAGGAAAGATGGGAACTTATGGTAAAAATCAAGGTCAACATAGTAAGGAATCTGCAATTAAGAACCTGCTCATTTGAGCTAATTTAGTAGCATCTTTTTTAGGGAAAGTATTTAAAACATGTAAGGGGATCTAGGAACACCTAGGAGTAAATGTAGGAGAGACTCTAGGTGGGTGAGGGATTTGAGACAATTAATAAATTTAAAGAAAATATTTATGGAGAAAAGAGGGTGATGGACGACACTTGTGCGATGGAGAAATTTTAGAATATTTTATTGAAACTTAATTTAAAATGTGAATTAGGGAAAGTTGGTGGGTCTCAAAACACTATAAAAGAAAAGAGAGATGAGGAAGAAAGGGGATCGACTGTTAGTGTAACGTTACACTGCCAGAATTGTAACTTGACTGATTACTTGTGGAGAGTTGGGATTTTCCAGCTTGGATAGGAGTGGTAGCTCGGCCTTGCGAAGCGAGATGGGAAGCTAGATGGACCATCTGGATTGTGTGTGGCCCCTTTGCGGCTCGAGGGGCTAAGGGGGAAGCAGAGTACCCCTAGCGATTGGCTGGGAGGTACCGGTGTAGTCTCGACAGTCGGTAAGGGGAGTGGCACGGAGCAGGAGCAGTACAGAGTGCGCAGTCATCGTTCGAGGCAGGAGTTAAGGCAACGGTATGTTTTTAATTTTGCATGATAGAAGGTATTAGGACATTGGCCCTCTCTTATTGTTATCAGCATTTTTGTATTGGTATTGTGAGGTAAAAAATACTTAACTTCAATCTGCTTGGATACTCGTTGGATCGATTGGTTTTCTTGCCTTTTTCTTCGACGATTGCAATTGTGTTACAGTTATAAAATATTTCTTCTTACTCTGTTGTTGCATGTCGGTTGGGACAATGAGGTTTTATGGCTGTGTGTATATATGACTGGGGCATTTTTACATTGTCGGGGGCATTTTTACATTGTTGTGGGCATTTATAAACTTCTGTGGGCATTTTTACCTTTGTCGTGGGCATTTTTACATTGTCGGGGCGTTTTTACATTGTTGTGGGCATTTATAAACTTATGTGGGTGTTTTTACCTTTGTCGTGGGCGTTTTTACATTTCTGTGGGCATTTATTAACTTCTATGGGCGTTTTTACCTTTGCCGTGGGCGTTTTTACATTGCCGGGGGCGATTTTACATTGTTGTGGGTGTTTATAAACTTCTGTGGGAATTTTTACCTTTGTCATGGGTGTTTTTACATTGCCCGGGGAGTTTTTATATTGATGTGGGTGAAAATCCAGAGTTGACTTTGATGAGTCTCATCCAAACTATTATACCATTTGGATTTGTATTATTGAATCATTGCATAAGTAGTCACAACAAAAATGCATTGTTTTAATTAAATATTTAATTTCTTATGAWCCAYTATCAAATTTSTACTAATCCAAGTTRAAATCVTTATGATTGTTGTGTCAGTTGAATTTAGATTTGAATTCCCTTGTTCGTCGTATGATTTATAGYATTATGAAAACTAGATTGGGCACTGCAAATTTATTTKTCATTCCGGAAATACAAATTTGATAGATGTGTAAAATAACTTTGCATGCTAGAGTATATCTAGTGGGGTCAGTGGAAATTTGTTGATGTTACTTACATGTTAACCTTGGTGAAGTTCGACTGGCTTATTGAGGTATATTTAGTGTTGTTTTAGATGGCACCTTATGGCCTTATGGATGCAAAACTGAGGGTTTTAGTTATCGCTACTTGAGCAGTGGTTAGTATGTAGTGACTGATTGACATAGATTTAGTTTTAACGCATTGAGGATTTATGTAGTAGATGGTGAATCCAGATATTTAGTTTTTATAAAGTTATTTCTAATGATGTCTTAAAATTACTTATTCTCGCGCCCATGATTATTTAAGAATTGAATGACATGTTGCCTGATGAATGAGACTTGTGCGCAATGGAAGAATCATGTAATGTAATGCTTCATGTTAAATGGTACGGTAATGATTTATTTTTATCATTCAATTCATTGGCAAGGTTATGGAATATAAATGTAATGTTGATTTATTTCATGGTAAAGTTATTGTAACTTCATTTCATTGGTAGCATACAAGGAGTAATATGATTGGTGATTGATGTTCCAGTTGCAAGGTTATTATAACATAAGATGTGAGGTCGTTAAGATAATGTTATCGTAATTTTGTGGTATTTGTAACATATAGGATGTATTGAGATTGTTAATTAATTTCAGGGTTAGTACTATAATTGGAATTGTCCAAACTCACAGTTGTATGATATCAGACTCTTTGATTGATAAAGCTAGTCGCTCGGTATATAAGTCTATGTGTGTGATTATTTTTGTGTAAAGAATCCAGTGTCATATCAAGAGTCTCAGGCCGTTTAAAGGAAGGGTTTCCACCCTTGCGACACACCTCTAAGGTCGTATCAGTAGTCTAGGGCTCTTTAAAGGCAAAGTTCCCACCACTACGACCTCCTAACAGAGATTACTAGTTTATGCTTGAGCAGTCGGCTAGGAGCCTATCTGACATTCTCTCTCTTCGGAGTAGAGAACTAAGATTAAACGCCCTACTTTCCTGTGAAAAAATAGTAAAATGTACTACTATGGATTCTTCCATCTGTGTTTGTGCTATACATAACACAGTAAGTCGTTTAATGCTTGCAGTTATTTGTTGTGCGCCTTATGTCTATGGTCGTGTAATGCTTGCAGTTACTTGTTGTGCGCCTTATGTCGTCTTATTGTGATCATCGTGGTTGCGCCTTGTTAGTCATCGGGTGGCAATGTAGAGTCAAGTGTGTCTATTCATTTTTACATGCGCGCACACACCTTAAACAAACAAAAAAAAATTGCACCTGTTAAAGAGTTGTTGTCGTAACGAGGAGGATGTTACAAGGCTACCCTTGGGCATGGCATTTGATCTTGGTTTAGCACACTATGCATATCTTAATATGTCTATCTAATGTCTTGTGAATGGGCATTGCCTTATGACTTTTCCCTGGGTGATTCTGTTGTATGTTTGGACATTGGCCTCAATGTGTGGAAGGCACAATAAGTGCACAAAGAACTCTTGCTTCAGCGCCAGGCTTTGTGTAGTGTATTGTGATAGTTAGATGATGATGTCTTGTGGAATTTGGTATATCTTCTTTGATTTTCTTGGATCGGGGCATTGGGATCCGGTGCTTGTTTCTAGTTGCAGCAGAGCCCATTCCAGAGCTAGTAGCCCAGGTTTATGAACCAGGGTCAATCCTCGATAACCTAATGGTCCCAGATCAACAGACGTTGATCCAAGGACAAATGGCTCTGCATCTCCATCCGGAAGAGATGCGTAGGCCAAAGGATTTGGATCCGAAATGAGCTAGGGAGGGATCTGGGTGCTTGGTTGCTCCATTTTTTAATGAAACACAAATTAAAAGATTTTCCATGCAGCGTGCGGGCTCCTTTTCCCTGGCTTTGCGCGGGCTTTGGGCGCTGGGCTGTGTGCCAGTGCTGGTGCATTTGTATGGCATGACGTGAACCCCTTTCAGGCCTTTAAGTGATCTCCTCTTCCATGTGACTTTGGCACTCTATGGTTCCTGTGCCTCCTCTCTGTGGCTTGGTGCAGAGTCTCTTTGTTGTGTATTGGAATCGTGCGCTGGCTCTTCTTTTTTTTTGGTCTGTCTGAGGACGCATTGAGCTCTCACCATGAAACTCGCGGGCTTCCTCCTTGGTTCTTAACACTTGGACTTGTTACGTTCAGCTCTCTTGTTACTGCGGGTTCCCCTCTTGGCCTGCGGGCTCTTCCCATCGTTTGTGACTTGGCCTGATTCTTGTTTTAGCTTGGCCCGTGGGTTAATTGACCCAATATATATTTGTTTGCTATTTATTTATTTGTTGCAAATTTTATTTTCACTATTTATATTTCTAATTTTATTTATTTATCGATGAGGTGAGTGGAGTATGGATATGGGCACAGCAGACTGAAGAGAGCTACCATTTGCAGCTAGCACTCGCACTAAGGGTTTTGGCAGAGGCCTCCTGCGTGGATGATCCTCATCTCCTCGCCTCGCACTGCGACGAGCCCCACGTCGGATCGGGCGGTGGATCTGCACGGAAGCACATTGAGGCCTTGTGTCATCGATTCTGGGTAAGTGTTGCAAGAAAGTTGGGAAAGCTTATTGAGATGCACTTTTCATCACTTATTCTTCTTACCCCCGACTATTTTGCCCGGAGCTATATATATCTTACAATTTTTTTTATTTTTATTTTCCCTGTTAAACTAAATTAGTGGAATCAATTGGGCCATATATTTTCAGTCTTTCAAGTTCAAAATTAAGGGGTTTGAAAGGGCCAATGTCATTGCGGACAAATAGCCTAATTGTAAAATGAACCAAAATTTTGAACGAACTTTGCACATTCATAACTATAAATTTAACACTTCTTAAATGCCACTATAATTGTGTCATTCGTTGATCCTAGTCCCATTGACCTACTTTGGACAGCAATAAAATTATCTTAATAGTTTCTTAAATGTATTTCAGGTTTTCTTAAAGGCATTTCAAGAACATTTCAATATTGAGATGGATTCAGTTCATTTTAGTGAAGATCACCGAGAATTGGCCTTAAGAGGAAGCTTTACAGACTTCCCAATCAAATTGTTATTTTGAATTATACTGCCTTGGATAACTAATGTTAAATTTATTACCAGAATATAAAGTCATTAAAATGCTAAAATTAGTTCGAGGGCATATAAGCGATAATGAACCATCACAGAACACGTCATCATAACTAGGGCCACTTCTTATAGGAAAATAGATTAAATTAATAGAAGTTAAATAATGGTTTCTTCTAAGTATTTCATGGAGCGTTGCAAGATTAAGAAGGATTTAGTTCATCTGAGTGAAGATCACTGAGAATTGGCATTAAGAGAAATATAAGAAGAATTATTTCAAATATTTGTCTGGTAGCCATTGTACCTATTGAACAGTGGATTTGCCATAATTATTCTCAAAGTTTAAATTTTCTATTGTTAGCAGGTTTTTCAAAGGGGAAAATTAATAGAATAGGTGCCTTTTGTTTTGTGTGTATGACATTTGTTTTTGGTTATTTCTTGCAGGTTAGGTGGAGCTGGAGCTTACCTAATTAAAGGGTTTCAAGGTTGTTTAAATTTCTGGGTGGGGTTTGTCTAAATTTTTGGGTGGCTAGGTAGGCCCTTGGCTCCAGATTTTGAACCAGAGCTCTGATACCAAGTGTAGGGACCAAATTAATTTAAGTCTATTAAAATCTATAAATTGAAACAGATAAGATTACTTCTACGCAGAAAGACTAAGTAATTTCTTTCATTCAACATATAACCATGTTAAATTAATTAATGAATGACAATTACATAACAGAATAAGAATTACTTAACAGAATAAAAATACCTCTACTCTGATGCTAATTCCTACTGAGTTGGTTGTCCTTTCCCTGCTGCTTTTCCCAGCCTGATGCACTGACCAAACCTTGCCCAAAAAAAAACCGACTAACCACCCATCCAGCTAGGAGCAGCCTGTCTGGCTCCCTAGCTCTAGGATACCGTAAGGAATCCTGGCCCCCGTGCCCAAAACCCCCAACAACTCGGTGCCCCCTGCAATGGTTCACCAAAACCCCCAAAATCACACTCCCCACACCAAAAACAAATATGCCAAACAGAAATCCAGTCTCCCCTCCAAAATGCTTTCTCCCTCTAAGATCATAATGCCTCCTCCGTATGACTCTTCCCCCTCATATCTTCCCCTTCACCGACTCTCCTCCCCTCCATTAATTACCTTATCCCCCTGCTTTATTATCTTATCCCCTCCTTTATTACATTATCCCCTCCTGTCATACATAAGTTTCAAAAGGATTAAATTAAAGTTATTGAGCCCCTTAATTTATTACCCATGTCATTGAATGTGATATGTAATCAATTAATTAATTAATTANTCAATCAAAAGTTATAAACAATTAATTAATAATTAATTAACTAATTAATAATTAATTAATTAATTAATAATTAATTAATTAATTAATATTATTAATACTAATCATTGTTTAACTAAAACCATATTAGGACAATTAATTATCTAATTAATTTTACTTAATAATCCCTAAGCATCTATTTAACCAGGGTTGTTACATTTTTTAACTTATGCAACATATTCAGGCTACAGATTATCTCTTCATGATCCTTCATAATCCCTTCATTATCTACCCTATATCTCTACAATTTTCTATGCAGGCTTCTCATAGTTACAAGCTCCTTCTTGTCTCTCCTTCCATTAGAACATGTCTCAACATTTCCCTTACTAACATGAAAACCTATGATATCCTACTCATGGTTGTAATATCCCGCGACATCTTCCATAACTCCATTCCTCATATCAGAACCAAAGTTGTTTTCTTGCACCTATAATTCTACAAGAAATGTGCATGTAATAATTATTGTTAGCACATGCATACTATAAAACATTTCATTGATTAGAATATAGGTTATTCTTCATATCAATTTACAAAGAAAACAATGCACCAAATCTAAATATCATTCCTTATATGCATTCCTCTCTGTAAAATCTCTCCAATGGTTGTACTCATGCCTCATTCTGAGTTTTGAGTGAAACGTTACAACATTCACATGTTGTAATTTCCACTTACTTATTGTTGTAGAATTTACTCGATGACCTCCTAATAAAATTTTAGCACCCAATTCAAAATTTTGGGTGGACATATGTCTTCTCCTCCTCATGACCTTTCCAATGACTATTCATTTTCTCAAATCTGAGCTTCGGACTTAAAGTTATGGTCTGGAGAAGTTTAGATTGTTTTTTCTCATTTTATCCTTGTATGTTACAAATGTCTTCTTTCTCTTCCTTCACTTTTTTACAAACCCAGATTTCAAATCTGGCTCCATGGTCGCCTTCTATGTTTCATTATATTTTCATATACTACTCATGTGCCTCAAAAAAACTTCTAAGCAAGGAGTTATGTCGTCTAGAAATAAATTAGTGCCGAAATTTTACCTTAATTGTTTCAGCTGTAACTTTCTCACATGAGATTTGTTTTGTGCTCAGGGTAGCTCATTGGAAAGATCTCTCTGAGTTATTTTATTTAAGATACAAATCTCTCATGGATTTTTGTTTCCTAAAAATTTCATTTAGGTTCTCAAAATCTCCCCACAAGTTTAAGACCTTCAAAAATATGAAAAAAAATGGTAGAAGATTGATTGTTTTACTGTTATAACAACCCTTTAAATTTGAGTCATCAATCTCAAATAGGGTGAAATATGAGACTTTGATCCATTAATCCTTTCTAAACCCCATTGATCAATATCCACCATTTATTGGTATCTCAAAGCAACCTGGATCATTGATCCGAGCTCCATCGGCAATTGGCGATTAACATTTTCCTTTGGACGCACACAATGCTTTTCCAAAACTGTCGATCCGACCTTCGGTGATTGGCCCTTTTATTTAGCAACCAATTTTCAATACATTGCTAAACTAGCCAACCAAACCATCGACCATCGACCATCGATGATTTTCATTGGTGGATGAAACTCCTTACCAATTCGTCTGACCTGACCATCAACCATTTCTATTAGCATACAAAAACACTTCCCCAATTCATCCAACCTGAGCATCAACTATCAACCATTTATTGGATGATGTTGAAACTATGTTGATGTGGCATGACATGTGGATGCTAGTTTGGAATGATACATCATCCCGAGGTGTCATATTAGATGACATGGAATGACACATGGATGTTGACATGGCATGATATGTATCCTCCTCTTTTCTTCATCATTCATCGACAGTTTCTCTCGGATGAATCAAACACCTTACCAAATTGGTTGACCCGACCATCATCCATCGACCAACGATGATTTCCTTTGGTGGAGTGAGCACCTTACTAAAAAAAATGAATCGATCATCGATCGTCGACGATTTCTATTGGAGAAAAAAAGACTTTACCAAATCAGCTGAACCGATCATCAACCAAATCAAATGAATTTGAACCATCGATCTTCCATTCAGTATGATATTGATCGTTGATCTATCAAACTTTACCCAAATCTGTCGACAAGTCTTGACCATCGATTTCCTCTATTTTCCAAGCTCTGAAAGAAAATCTTGACCATCAATCAGCTCCAACTTCCCAACCACCGAAATTGAATCTAGACCGTCGATCTTTCTCATTTTACCAACTGTCGAATATGAATCTCGATTGTTGATCTACTAGACCTTGCTAAATCTAAAAAACCTTATCATTTTTAAATTTATTAAAATGAATCTAGGTCATTGATCTCAAGATCAAACTCGATCTCAGTCGTCAATTCATCAAACTCTCCCAACTCCTTCATTCGCCATTAAAACATGAATTTTCGATCTTCCTGGTCAAATTTATCTCTACAACTCTACAGATTGATGCCATTAAACCTCTCTTTGATGGATACAAGGAAAATATGACCTAAATTGTCTCACGAATTTGAGGATTTTGCTCTGATTTTTCAACATTTTCCACCAAATTTGCACAGATCGAAATCTGTAACAACAAATTTTACCAAATTTGCACTAGTTCTTGTCCCATAAGGGTCTAGTGTTTGAAAAAAAATCTTTGATATGATAATGTAATGTTCCCCAGCCCATCTAGGGTCCATTACATGTGGAAATACTCATAAAATTAAAAAAAATTGTTAACTAATTTTCCTATAGCTTATCAACTACAATTACATAGAAATTTAACTATTATCTCATACCATTTAGTAAATGAATCTACAACAGTTTAAAAAATCACGAATGCAACTAATAATTCACAAAACAACATGTAAAACCATTCTCATACTCATAGCAAAAGCATATCAATTTAACTCATAAATATAGCACATGCAACAACTAAACACTTATCTTTTAATTCAGTTGTGCTACCAACTTCTTGGGATGGATATTCAACCCAACCATAGACTTGGTGTTCCAAATATCAACAATAAATCACCCTTGAGCTAGGGCTAGAAATCCACAAAATAGGGTGGTATCTCACTGTCCACTCACAACTCATAAATCCCACAACCCACTGGTGTTCTCCTATAGTTATCCCAATTTTCCACCAGCTCTCTTCCTCTCAACCTGTCGAACCAAGGGATTGTATCCCTTCACTCATATTTTTCCCTTAGGTGTCCCATTCATTTATCATATTCTATCTGGCATAGGTATCCATGAATCTCTTTGTTAGGAAACTCAAGGGAGCTCACTACTAGGAAAACTACTAGGAAAAATAACAACAGACACTTGTTCTTACAGTGAAACTCACACAAGAATGGCAACCCGTCTCTTCAATATTCAGCTCCAAAATGATCCAAAAACGCTCCAACATGCTCCAAAATTCTCCCTCCATGGTTTCTCCATCTCCAAGATCTTCTTTTTTTCTCTCTACTTGTTGTTCATGCAAAAATATTGACTAACTAAAACTGTTGTAACTGGCCATACAAATTTGCTCTCCTTTGGCTTGCTTTCTGTTGAGATTCAACAAGAAGATCCTAGTGAAAATTATTCACCTACACTAGGATGGAGCCTCAGGCTATTTTTAGGTGGAAGTATATTTCTAGATGATGAGAAAATTATATTTATAAATGATGTCTATTTATAGATGGTGAGAAAATTCTATTTATAGATGTATGTCGACTATTGTTATCCTTTAATAATAGTTGGACAATAAATAATTAGTCTATTCTCAATGATCACTTTGAAATAGTTAACTGAAGTGGAAAATCAGTTAGCTATAGGAAATTCGAGTTCAAAGGTTGATTAGTGGGACATGCAAGTCGAATTAGTTGTAACTGAGTGATTCGAAGTTGTAACAGAGTTATATGTGTAGTTATGTGAGTTGTAAAGTAGTTTAACTCAGTTAAGTGAGTTAAGCTCAGTTGTACTAGTTGTAACTGAACTTACACTAGTGAGAGATCAGTGAATTAATTATTAATTAATTCACAATCAGTGTCTCACATGCAACTGAAGATTTACCACTGTTAACTACATGCATGTCAGATCCAGTAGAGACCCAGTTGAGATAACAGGTGAAAGGGACAGTTTGACTATCAATGGTGATTTTAGTGGGTGCACTCATGCAACCACACACACATTTGATGTGCCCATTAGGATTTCATAGCCTAGGCAAGAGGAATTCATACATTGCAAGGATTGCGCAGAGGAGGCGGGTTGTTTGGAAGCAGTAAATTGGCACATGAATTTGTCAAGTTTTGTATGACAGTGTGAGACGATTGTATATTGTACTGAGAGCTCTTGGATTAGAGATTTGTATGAGATTGTTTCATGATCCATGATATATACATAATATATAATAGTGGGGTTTTTAGATTTATGCTTTCCCAGAAAAACATCTGTGTTATGTGTGATTGATCTTTCTTCTTGATATTGCAATTGGCGATTGTGTTTTAAATTCTGCAAGAATATTTGTAGAAGAAATTTTGTATTTAACAATGGCATATAATTGTTATATCAAGAGAATCTAGGCAATACATAATTTGTATTAAAATTTCTACACTTTCTTGACTCACACACTTCCCCAAACTTATTTTAATTAGCCCCCACTCTCCCAATAACTATGGGATGTGACTTATCACACCCACCCTCTGACATGTATTCAATAATTGGATTTGGGGACACTCAATCAAAAATTAGAAGGGTCATATACCAATAGTAATTTTAGGAAATGGGTTGAATTAATAGACATCGGTAATTCCCCCTTGGACCCCTCTTAGGCCCTCCCCTCTCTTTTGGATTAATTTATCCCCCATGTCTATCCATATCTCCCAGTAGTTGGCATCACATTTTATTATTAAAATTCAAAAATATAATTTGCATATACATCGCTTGGTCATAGCCACACAGTATATCTACATTAAGCATTAATTAAACCGAGGATTATGTTGGGGACATTACATTATAGCCATTTGAAGTGTTTGATAAATTTCTCTTTCTTGCGATAGCATGCCTACATGACACCACTAGTTGATGTGGCATGACAAGTTCCAACTAACGTGGCATGGCCACCTGTTGCAATCATTTTTCTTCCAATGTAATACACAATGTATCACACAAGATTTGTTTTCTTGTGTGACATGCCTTGCAACACATCTCATTTATTTTATGTGTGACACATCATGTATTGCACTCTTTTATTCTCTATGTGACTTACCCTCTATCACACTTCAACTAACTTTTTCTTTGATGAAAACTTATTTTCTCGTTGTGTCACATCTCTTAAAAAATATAAATCATGTGAGGTATCACATAAGATTTATCTTTCAATGTGGTTTATCACATCTGTTGAAACTTTTGAGATTCGTGATATATTACACAAGTATAAAAAAAAATCCAATGTGATACGTCACAACTAAAACCATTTCTAGTGTGAAACAATGCGAAAGAACAAGTTTCCTTGTTCTACACGAAGATAAAATTTCTTAAGATGTGATACATTGCAGCTAAAATATTTTGGAGTGAGAAATGACATGAACACTCAAGTTTCCTTGTTTTTCATGAAGACAAAATTTCTTCTCCTGTAGTGTATCGTACCAAAATTATTTTGGCGTGGCACATTGCATCGCACAAAAAAACTTCATTATGTGATACACTATTTTTTCTAATTCTTCCAAATTTTTTCTAAGCCTCGAGTCTGCCTTCCTGGGTGAAAACCATCGTATCGCACACAAACTATTTACATGTGATACATGTTGTATTACATGAAAATTATTTTCATTTAATACACATTACTTGTCCAAGTTTTCCTTTAAAATATTTAAAAAAATCTCTAAGTCTTTTCCACTAAAAATTTATAAGGTTTACACAACTTGATTAACTCATTATCAACAACACATTTTAAAATTAACTCAGGCCACATCTTATTTCACAAGAAATATTGAAAATATATCCCTATGATTCTTTAATAAAAAATACTCTTTGAAACATATATGATACACAAAGGTAACAGATTTATTCATAAGCCATGAAACCTCTTTAACCAAAAGGAAGAAATATATACATAACGTTTTCAGAGAGACTTAAAGATGAGAAACATATCTATTGAAACTGTAAACCAATAAATTGATTGAGGCCAAGCAATTTTCCACCCAACCCTAGGCTCTACTACACCTTGTCTTTCTATAACAGGCCACCCCCTAGCTAGGCTATGATACCACGAGGGAAAAGAGGTAATATAAAAACAACTCATGGAAAATCATTATCTCAAGAAAGAGCGATTCTCAACCAAATATATTGATTTCAATATTTCTAAATATAGAGAAACTCTCTAGCACCCACAATACCTACAGATACAACACAGGGAGATATTCTTTATCTGGTTAATGGTCCCTCATAATTATTCTCCCTCTAGTGCTTTTTAGTGTGTGCATAGAAAGGTCCAAGTTGATGTCCTTAAGATCCAACTTAAACATCATTATTTCCATTGCTAAGTTTATTACAAGTAGAGAAGTTATATGACACCCACAATACCTACATACAACACAAAGAAATATTTTTTCTCTACTCCATAGTGCCTCAAAAGTGTTATCCCTCTAGTTCTCTTCAATGTGTGAATAGAAAATGCTAGGTTGTTATCTATTAATCTCTAGCAGGAAAATCTTGGTTCTTGGCCATCCATAGTTCATTTTTCTTTCTCAAGAACTCTCCTCCCTCTCCCATTCAAATTCTTGTCCATGAATGAATGAAATGACTAATGAAAGGAAAATGATTCCATAAGTATTTATCCAAGTTTGAATCAGGTTCCAATAAGGAAGGGAGAAAGTCTCCATGAATATAGGGAACATGTTTCCAAGAATATAGAAGATGATGGCTTAAGTTTAGGATAGGGTTTCATCCACTCTTAAAAATTCATAAGTTTGACTGTAGAGGAAACACAAAAAAATTAAAGGTTAATAACAAGATTAATAGATACATAACATGGGTTTTTATGCATGTAGGATTCCCTTAGACCCCCTCACCTTTCCCCACTTGTGGTATTATAGAACCTTTAAGAACTCCTATCTCAGTTAGCCCTATCATTTTATTAATTTTTCAAAATAAATATATTTACAAGTTTTCAAAATGTTCAAGCCACCATGGAATATCTATCTCATGGGGAGAATCAGCCTCACCATTCAATGAAATCAAGGCTTGATATTAAGAAAATGATGGAAAGTGATTAGACAGATCAATAATCCATTGGTGAGGAGGTATAAGTTTGACATTTTATCCATATATTTATAAAAATCAATGTTAAAATGATTAGATGAGGTGGTAGGTACTAACAATGAAAAGTTAGGATTTCAGCAGGATGGATTGCATAGAAGGGGTTCTGTAGGTGTTTTATCAAGGTTCCAGTGATTGGATCCTTAGGGGTCACATGCACACAAGTGGCATGATCTAGGCCATGTCCCTTCAAATGATGGAAGACATGATTAATATAATTTATTAATCTAAGGATACAATGTTAGAGGATATGATATTTATTTCCCCCCATCTATGCTTAGATCTAGGTAGTGCATCACACTAGGAGGAGGAGGGCTTGAGAACATCATCAATATTTTCTGAAAAGTGTCAAGGGATGAGTAGTAATGACCTTGTTAGACACTGTAAATATATAAAAACAAATTAGGGATTTTTGTTATAGAGTGAATCGGGCCTTGAATTTTCTAGAATTTTGGCGCTAGGAAGAGACTTTGGTTTGTGTGGAAACCTTATCACTACTCCACCTTCATCTTGTTCATCCCTACCTTGTAATACCTCTGACCCATGAGATGGAAGTAACTTCGACAGGTCAAATATATTATGGATTATTGGAGGTCATTTAGATTGGGAAGAATTGCAAGGTGGAACGATCAAGTGTTGTAGGAAAACCCCCCTGTGGACAGGTGAATCCCCTATTGGATTATAGACTCCTATACAAAGAAAGAAAGCATGCTAACATTGGACACTAGCATTCCTTTGAATCTAACTAACTAATCAAAAAGAGAAGGAGAAGGAAGAAAGTGTGATGCACCTTATTACGATGTTTGTCCTCACTGCTCCAACTTGATCTCCGAGATCCTTAGCATTTTTTGACACCTGCAATGCAATGGACAACAAGACAAAGAACTCCTACTCTATTCTATAAGATTAGTCCAATCAAATCCATCTATAAGACAAACATATGTAAAGAGACATAGGTTAGAAGGAAATAGGCCAAGAAATATATTAATGAGAACTCTTAAAGAAATAATTACAGAATGTAGATGCAGTTGCAACAACTTCCCCAAGTCCTCCTCGTCTAGCCCTTGCACAAAGCCCCCAAAATCATAGGCTTGATATCCTAAATCTTTCTCCCAAGACCATAGGTTTTATACCTCAAATCTCCACTCTTATGAGATCATAAGTTTGGTATCTCTAAACTCCTCTATCATCCTCCATGGAAAGCCCTCATTATATAGGATTTGGAGGCTTAACCACCATGGGGAGGATCACTCATCAGATCCACTAAAAAGGGATATGAAAGATATTTAGGGAGAAAATATTTCTTAAGGATTTTAAGGAGGAAATATCTCTCAAGGATTTTAAGGAGGAAATATTTCAACCATCCATGGGATCCTCCACCTTCCCTAAAAAATAGGAAACTAAATGTGAGGTGGATTCTCACACTTAATTTATTTCTTTTTCATGAATATTAATAATAATTCATCTACACTTGGTATTTTGTCCTTCATGTAATATATCCCTCCTCCACATTGACTAGGGATTGTGACATAGGTTATTCCATGGTGTCAAGGTGTATGAGACACTTATACGACACTTACGACACTTAGGGCGAGCTACCTAGGTGTGAAAATTTCATTTGTAACATCAAGGAAACACAGGAAAGTCCTGGACGAACATGTCGAAAGCTGGTGAAATTGAAGGGTGGCAATGTTTCCTTGGTGGTCGAAGAGGATCTCCAAGTTAGTCAAATTTCTGATCTTGAAGGATGAACATGTTTTTGGAAAGTTAGTGGTAGGAGGGTATTGATACTGAACCTAAATGCATGGATTCAAAATAATGGGCTCCATTTCTAGGCTATGGCACAATTACTCATATTTTTATCTATAGAATGGATAGGGTTTATATTTAGATCTCGAGATGATGTGTGGAATATACTGGAGAGACGTTGGTATTTGGATAAAAACTTATTGAGTATCAAACCCAGACATCCCTTTTTCAATGCCCGAGAGGAAATTGTCACTAGTTCACCCATTTGGATTAAATTACCAAATAGTCCTTTAGATTTCTGGATAGAATCTAGCCTGAGAGTTATTGGATAGGTATTAGGGAAGTTCATCGCATCAGATAATAACTACAAGTGTTGTTGCTTCCATTTGGTGGCTCAATTTGTGGTAGAATCATACCGTCATCAAGGTTTATTCGAGTCGATAAAATTGGTGGTGGGGACATAACTTACACTCAGGTTGTAGACTATGTCAACATTTATTTTAGGTGTGCTCGGTGCCATAAGGTAGGGAATTTTCAGTCTTACTATGAGATTAATTTTCAATGAAAATTCATGGGGAAAGAGGCAGTGTATTTACATGAAAGAATTTTGAACGCTCCTCTCCCACAAAAAATGCAGACTACACAAGAATCTTCTCTCCATATGGAGGAAGGATCAGGGGAGGAGCAACAATCTACACAATTTACAGACTCATAAAAAAAAGTCAAGAAATTTTGATCGGAGATATTTCCATCCCATTGATCATAGGATCTCAACAATGGGAGGATATCCAGACTCAACTGAATTGTTTCAGGGACTATATGGATCTCACATTGTCATAATGGTGCAATTTGGAGGAATTATCGTGTAAGGGTTCATCACCTTCGCATGCCTCAAGTAATTTCATACTCTCTCAATTATTTTAGCCTATTTCAACTTCAGGCAAACCTCCAACTAGTGTGCATTAACAGTCCGATGGGTCTTCTCCTAGGCTCTCTTTGGGGGTTGTATCAATGAGTCAACCTCCAAGAGTGAAGGAAGGTATTTCCTTCACTGTTGGCCTCTTTAGGGACTCTGGTCCCTTTCCTTCACAAACCAAGGAGGTATTTCGTCCCTCTCATCTTGATTTTCCCTCCACTTATGATGGAAGAGAACCCTATCTTTTGCAACCTAGGAATCCTCCTCACTGACCTAGTGGCATAGAGGTTTTGTGGTTTTATTTACAAAGGGAGTTAGGGCTTGCCAAAGTGGGTCGCAAATCCTCCCTCAAACATGCCCAAGAGAAGGCTACCTATGAAATTAACTAAGGTAGACAATATTTAATTTCTGGGGTCCTTAGATAAGGAACTTTCGCAAAGGAAGTTTCCTCGTGAAGTTTATGTCTATCAATATAAGGGGCCTATTGGGAAGGAAAAAAAACTATCCCTTAAAATATTAGTATAAGTGGATTGTCCATGTGTGGTGTTGATTTAGGAAACGATGGGGCCATGTGACCCCATAATTGCAAATCTATGAAAATTATTTTTGGGTTGGGAATTCCATGGTTTGGACTCAAAGGGATCATCTGGTGGCATCATTATTGGTTTCTCAACAAATATTTCACTTATAAATTATTTTTTGTACCTTCAAGAATCTATAGTGAGTTATATAGTAAGGAGATGAATGCATATTTGGATTTGCTTATTTTATATGGGTCCTATGAGGGTAAGGAATTATTTTGGGTTAAGATGTTTTCTTTACACTGTTTTTGTTCAAATAATCTTATTGTTAGGGGAGATTTAAATCTGACCCTTAGTAAAGAGGAAATATTGGGATCATATGCACATGAAGATATACTAGCTAACTATTTTATTGAAAAGTCTGAAATAACATGATGGGTATATGTAGAGCCTATTTAAATCTTCCCTACATCGAGTAACAACATAAATGGATCAGGTGGGGTCCCTAGGAGACTTGATCATTTTATTTCTCACCATATGGTACTTTAGAAGATTTAAATTTATAGTTTGTGGGTTGGAAAGGTGCATTGCTCCAATCACTTCCTAATTTTTCTAGAGTTGGGTAAAGGAGATAGGAAACTGGGTGCCTATTCAAATAAAATCATTCCCAGTCCAAGGACAAGGATTTTTGTAATTTGATACGTGACAATTGGAAAAAAAATTAGGCCGATTTAGATGTGTCAGCTAGTTCTCATTATGCTTCTTCTCTTCGATTGATAAAACATAAGGTTGTTTATTAGCCAGGGGAGAAGAAAAAGAATAGGGATCAGACTCAAAGGGATACCGAGAAGGAGTTGGAGGCTCTTTATGAAGCTCATAGGGAGGAACAATCTTAATCATGTTAAATTTTCTGCTATTATTAGGTTACATTAAATTTACTAGATAACAATAGCATAGATAGGATCACTGAGAGAAACACAATCACAAGAGTACACAACATTTATCCTAGGAAACCCTCATGGGGAAGAAAACCCAGCAAAACTTCCTTAATATAGATAGCCAATACACTGCCAAGAAAATGAACCAAGCAACACAAAAATTCCTCTCCCAAAGATGTGTGTCTCTCTCTCTTCCTTCTTCTCTAACTGTAGTTCCAAACTTGCACTCTGATGAACAAGTGAGTGTGTAAATGAGGCACTGGCCTCTCTTATTTATATAATCTGTCAGGTGTTGAACTAAGGTGTATTTTCACTGGGAGGGCCAACTTGTCAATCTGGGTGGTTAGAACCACCTTTATTTAATCTGGGGGTTGACTTCTCATTCTTCCTATTATAATTAGGGTTTGACCAATCCGCAAAAGGGGATTTGGTCAATGGCAATGCCTGACGTGATCAATCCACAAAAGGGGATTGATCTAATCAATAATAAATATATTTTATCTTTTACTTTATCCACAAAAGGGGATAAGAATATTCTTTGTAGTTACACAATATTTTAACACTCCCTCTTAACAAGAAGGATATTCTTTATCTTTTGACAGGTCACTAGATGTCAACATCGACTAGGTAGCACCATCCAATGGATAACATCATCAACTGGGCAACAACATCAACTGGGAAACATCATCAACTGGATAACACAAAGCATCAATATAATCCACTTGGTCATCTGACATCATGATCACTAACTGGCATATCTATAAATCATCGAAATTTTTGTTCTCTTTATCTTCACACAGAAGATACTCTTTCTTTCTTTCGTCTTCACGCAAAAGATACTTATTTCTTATCTTCACACACAAGATATCTTATATTCACATAGAAGATGTCTTATCTTCACATAGAAGATATTCTATGAGTTTTGTCATTCCTTTTATGTTCTCCCTTCTCTTGTAGTCATCTATCTCACCCAACCACTAGGGAGGGATACTACCATAGCTTCACTCCTAGTCATCTCACATGAACTAGAGAAGATAAGATGCTACCCTGGGCAAGACTAGACTCCCTTTCCATGATTCATGCAGGATCACGACACAAACCTCAAGAGACAACTAACCATTCCACATGGTCAAGGTTTGTGTTCCAGGATACTCAATCCTTGGCCAGAGGAGAGTATCTACCTGCTGCCTCTTGGAGAAACATCCACATTCCTCTCTACAAGGGTGGTCACACCCCTCTCTACGAGCGTATTCTAGCATGTCCCTAGAGTATTCAAAACTCAACACTTGGATAGAGGCCAACCTTGGAAAATTTCTCATTCCCCTTCTCTACGAAGGTCTCTTCTCTTTCTCCTTCTCTACGAAGGTCTACCTATGGGATTGCTCGTTCCTTCTCTATGAAGGTCTCTTTATTCTCTACAAGGGTCTAGCTATGGGATCCAAAATAAATCTCTTGTGGTCCAAAATATTTCCATGGTATAATACCATGCTACCCATATGTTGGGCACCATCCATCTACTGGATAACTTTCATATTGATCAAAATATCCGGGCACCATTCATTTGCTTTCCTAACTGCATCAAATCGTGATCCTCCATTTCGAACTCAAAGACATGGCTCCCTATTGCACCAAACTAATAGCTTCTAATCATCATCCTTGAAGTTCTCCTCTGTAATATAACATTTCTTTGTTTTTGACTTCATACTGGATCAACCTGCTCCCTTTGAATCTATAAGAACGGTACTGGAGCAACCTGTAGTTACCTATATCTCATCCACTAAATTTGAGTATCCATATTTTTCTTCATCTTTAACATTTTTGTTCTGCATCTTTAGGAGCCTCCTGCTCCTATATAAATACAGGATATTGTCTGGTCTTTATTGACTGTCACCATATCATACATCCTTCTCATGTTGTCTAACTTATGCAAGTCAGGGCATAAGTTCTTTCTTCCGAGACTTGTAAACTTACTTACAGTATGCTTTCTTTATCACTCTCATGAGTGATCATACCTGAAATAAATATTTTATCTCTTTCTTTATCTTCTTCTTTGATACTTCCTTCATAAGTCTGCATAGACACTGAAGTAAAACGAGGTTAATTAACATTCTCACAAAAATCTAACTTGTAATGATAAAGTATTAAAGTAAACAAGATACTAAAAATAAACATGAATACTTATATTTTGTTTTTGTGTGGGGAGGCTCCATGGACTCCACCATTTGTTATCTTTCTTTAGATCAACTATAGAGTACATATTTCTCAATTTCTACTAAAGATTTCTTTGAGGGAGGAGATTCCTCTTCCTCTGCCACATGAGCTTGATGCTTTCTTTTCCCTTTTCCTTGAGGACAGTCATAGGAAAAGTGTACCAACTTTTGACATTTGTAGCATCCGATCTTTGAAACATATTTCTTCTTATCTGTAACTCTTACGAAGTTAGCTTCCAGTTGTTCTTTGAATTGTGATATTCTGGAGAAATATTCCTAAATTGTTTCTTCTTTCTACATCCTTGTATTCTTGAATTGAGTTCTTAGATTCATTTTCTGATTGATATTCCTTCCTTCATATAATCGGGTCAGGGAATCAAACATTTCTTTTGGATTCTTCTTTGAGGCCACTTGAGGAATCAAGTGATCTTTGATAGAATCTGCAATGATTCTATTGGCCTAACTGTGTCTTTTTGGTGTTTTCTTTAGCTACAACATAGACGGGTTTTGCTACATTCTCTTTAATGAATCTTGTTAGGTCATTCTCTTCAAAAATGAGTGCAATCCTATACTTCCAGGCACAGAAGTTTTCTACACCTTCTAGCTCGTCAACAATCTTAGTGCTTCCAGACATCTTTTATCTGGAGCTAGAAAAATGACCAAAAAATGAAAATTCTCATAATTGAATTTTGAACTTACCAGGAGCTGCGCTTGACTGAGGCGTGTAGCCTGGTGTGTTTAGATTTCAGAAAATCCAACTTTTACCCCTCCAAACATGATCTGTGGAAATATGGATTGGTGCTTCTAGTTTTTTGGTATTTCTGGTTTTCTGGTACTTATGGTACACTGGTACTTTTGGTTTTCTAGTACTTATAGTACTTTGTGAAAACTTGAGTTTCACTTTCTGGGAGATCTAGCCACTGAAAAGTTGCGTTGAGGATACCAAAATGTTCCTTGAGGTAGGGCGCACTTTTCTAAATGGATTTGGGGTTGAAATTATTTTTCAATAAAAATCCCTAATTTTCATGTACGACAACAATGACATTTTTCTTTTTCCTATGAAAGATGCTCTCTTCAGCTTACCTCTGATACCATGTTAAATTTTCTGTTATTATTAGGTTACTTTCAATTTACTAGATAACAATAGCATAGATAGGATCACTGAGAGAAACACAATCACAAGAGTACACAACATTTATCCTGGGAAACCCTCATGGGGAAGAAAACCCAACAAAACTTCCTTAATATAGATAGCCAATACAATGCCAAGACAATGAACCAAGCAACACAGAAATTCTTCTCCCAGAGATACCTCTCTCTCTCTCTTGCTTCTTCTCTAACTGGAGCTCCAAACTTGCACTTTGATGAACAAGTGAGAGTGTAAATGAGGCGTCGACCTCTCTTATTTATATAATCTGTCAGGTGTTGAACTGAGGTGTCTTTTCACTGGCAGGGCCGACTTCTCAATCAGGGTGGTTAGAACCACCTTTATTTAATTTGGGGGTCGAATTCTCATTCTGCCTATTACAATTAGGGTTTGACCAATCCACAAAAGGGGATTTGGTCAATTACAATGCCCGACATGATCAATCCACAAAAGGGGATTGATCTAATCAATAATAAATATATTTTATCTTTTACTTTATCAACAAAAGGGGACAAGAATATTATTTGCAGTTACACAATATTTTAACAAGTCATACCTCAACAAGTTCCATTCATTAGATTCCCTTCGAGCTAAATTACTATTAGAACAAGAAAGGTCATGGCGTTTAAAGATTCATGCCTTTTGGATTGTAACAAGGGATCAAAATACCAAATATTTTCAAAAATTTGAAAATTATAAGAAGGATTTCAACACCATCTAGGAGTTGGATGATAATCAAGGAAACAAGATTTGACGTTTCTAAGATCTGTCTTTGTTGGGGGTTGAGCATTTTAAAGGTCTTTTCAAGGAGCCGAAATAGGTAAAAATTGGGGAAATGCTCAAACTCATCTCCTTTTTTCCAAGACTTGTAGAGGAGGAATACAACCATACATTATATAGTGCAATGATAATAGAGGAACTTCTTGTAGTCATATGCTCCTTTAATAAAGACAAGAGTCCTGGTTCAGACGGTTGGATGCCTAAATTCTTTAAGGATTTTTTTGATGTATTGGGGGACGATTACTTCGTGTGGTGGAGGATTTTAGTCAATCTGGAAAAATTACTGGAAATTATAATTCAAATTTCATCGAAATAATTCCTAAAGTGGATTTACCATCCAATTTCAATGATTTTAGACCTATAGCTTTATGTGACCGTTTATGCAAAATTATAGCAAAGGCAATTGTTGTCAAATTAAAGTTGGTGTTGTCTAAGATAATTTCTCTTGAGCAATTCAGGTTTCTCAAGGGTAATCTTATACATGAAGAAATAGGCTCGACATAGGAAGGTTTACACTCCATTAAGACACTTTTGCACCCAACATTGGTAATCAAGATTGACCTATACAAATCTTATGATTGTGTGTCATGACTTTATCTTAGAATTATTTTATTGCATGTTGTTTTGACTTACCTCTAGTCAAATGCATCATGGGTTATGTGACAACGATCTCTTTCATTGTGTTAATAAATGGTTCGAGCTTTCCATTCTTTAAATTGTATCAGGGG
>JASDQU010025904.1:12226-22449 GCA_032191745.1 Picea mariana | reverse complement strand
AAGCCTGTTGTCTTCCATTTTGTTTATATTGTTCTTGTACATTAGGTACCTAGTCATAGTTGTGCTCTCAATAAGGGAAAGACTCACTTTTATGAGGAGGATAGGATAGGGTGTATTGCCTTTACTTTTGAGATTATGAGTTATAAAACACTTTTGGATTCACTCTATCTTTCTCCACGATTCTCTAGAAATGTTATAGCCCCAAACTTCACAACCATATAAGATAACATGAGTGACAAGAGTGTCAAATAGGAGTTTCTTACTATCCCATAGCCAAAGGTTTGTTGACTTGCAACTATTTTCAAGTCCGTAATAAGCTTTCCACCCTCCATTTATACTTTACTCAATTCTATAGTTCCAATTAAGCTTGTGATGAAGATTTATTCTAAGATATTTGTATGAAGTCACTTCCTCCATGATGTTGTTGTCATACACAAAATTAGCATAAGTGGTCTTTTTGTATTTAATTATTATAACCTTCTTTTTGTCAATGTTAATATTCATACTCGTACTAGAGTAGAAATCCTTGAGGATTTTTAGTTTCTTCTCAAGATCATAGGGACACTTCGCCATAAGAACAATATCATTAGCATAAAACATAAGGTTGATAACTATACCAGTGAGAGTCGGGCAGACATAGCCCACTTCTTCTAAAGAACCCTATAACTTGTCAATGTATATGCCAAAATAGTAAGGTATAGGGACAACCTTGCTTAACCCCTATATTACAATTAATTTCTTTCGACCAACCCTCGGTGCTCGTAAACTTAAGGTGGACAATGAAATATTTTATTTATGTTGAACATTGAAATGCTTTTCTTTTTATTACTAATATCTTTTCTAAATGTCACTTGTCAACTCCATGTTCAACACTGAAGGAATTACACATCTTCCTCATACTGAAATATTAAAAACACCTCTCAAAACAATTACCAAATTTCAACAAAAAATAATAATAAATCCATATTTAAATTTATCCCTTACCTTCTTCCTTATCTACTTTGCATCTTCTTATTCTCTTTTCTTCCTATTACCCCCCATCCTAGGGGTAACTAAGGAGATGATGTCTCGAGGCTCATGGGTAGCATACATGAAGTGTCAAGATCCAGATTGACCAATAGAGACCACATTGAGAAAATAGATCCCCTCCTCTCCACCATGCATCACCACTCATCGTCGACATCATAGCAACATCCACCACACCATCTTGGTCTGCAGAAGATAGTAGGTCTTTCTTCATGAGTTAAAATTTTCAGTCTCATGGTACGTGTCACTTTAATATTTGAAGCATTTGAGCATGTTGCAAAGAGTCATTTCTTGATTATGGAACGTTTGCTTGGAAATTATATATTTTTCCTTGTTCCACCTTAGTGGTTAACATGGTATCCTAGTGAGTTGGTCACCCTCGGGAAAATGGTTGCTACTGGGAGTTCTCCTTGAAGGGTCATCATACCATTCCCACTCATACTTACCACTTTCCACACTTCTTCCCCTTTGTTTCCTCATCTTTTGGGTTTTGGGGTTCATTAGCCCCAAAAAGGGATTGTACCTCATTTCATGGGAAGAAGGGGTTAAAGGCATAGAGGTGTTTTAGTTAGCATTGTAAAAATCAAAATCCATAATATATCCTTCTAGATGATCTCCCTAAGGTATTGAGAGCCATGAAATTCTTCTCCATAAAAAATAAAGGACCTTTAAAAGAAAATATACAAAAAGTGTCTCGCTTAATGGAGGAATGCATTGCGGTGTTCTTTAATTTCCAGTGCACATGTCACTCAATGTGTTCTAACTTCAAGTGGAATTGTGATGTTCTTTTTCTTTCTATTGCACATAACACTCAATATTTATACCATAAAAAAGTAAAGGGAAATAAAGGGCTTGGAAAACTGTTGCATTGCAAATGAAGGGATGCAACACACCCTCCACAAAGGCACCCATAAATGAGACAATATGAGCCATTGATATGTCAAGAACCCCATGCCCAAGACTACTTCCCCCAATCCACTTCATACTCATTGCATGGTCTAGAGAGGGTATTCTTGGGAAACATTCCTTGACTTGGACATTGTCCTAACCAATAGGGCACCATGACACCCCTCCCATACCTAAATTTCACAAAGTTTATAAGGTCTTTGAGAATTTGTTTAATTTGAAAAGGAGGATTTAATGCACTTGTTCTGGTGGTTATTTTATTAAATGTGGCTTACTTGGCATGATTAATGTGACTTGTGGACCCTTGGAGGGCATATTTTATTTTCTTTGTAGTACCTTGCCTAGTGAAATTCATTCATGAAGGGACTAAGCCACTTAGACCTTCATAAGGGCATGAAAGTCCATTGGATGGATATTGTGCCCCACACATTGGAGGCCTAGGATGATGAGAATTGCACCTTGGATGACATCCCTAGCACATGAACATGTCCTAGAATCATGAAGAAGATATGACTTCACCCTCATATGCCAAAAGGTCACTCTTTTGAAGCATGATGTCGCACATTTAGGAGGTTGTTGGATGTATTTTGTGCACTTGGTCGTGTTGTGGGCTTGAATCCCCACTCTTTTGCTTGATTTGGGGTTGATGTGGCACCTTTACACCATGACATCGTAGCCTTTGTAGGCTTACTCTCACACATGCCACCTTGGATAAGAGTTGTATGGGATTGCATGCCTTTATTTTTCTATTTTGTAGCCCATGTGGGAAAAAAGAACAAAGTGTTTAGTTAGTAAAGCATTCTATTTTTGGTTTTGACCTAAAATTAAGGATTTAATTGTAATGTGGACAAATAATGACTTCGGTTTTCCTCTATAAATAGAGGAAAGTAATTTTAATTTGGAACATAACTCATCATAAAGAAAATTTCTCTTTGGACTACAATTTCGTCCCTCTTGGACAATTTACTATGTCTCCCTTTTTTCTAGTGCAATGGATGAACATACTTTCTTTGGGGCATTTAAAGGTTACCGACCTCTCTTGGATGGTTTTCTTTGGAAAACCATTGGATTATTCTTGGTAATAAGCGTTTTCTTGCATGCTATCTCTTGGATTTGGTGAATAATTTCTACAATTTATTGTCATCTTGATTGTTTAAATTCAAGAAAAAAATATTAAAACCCTAGGAGGAGTAAAATGGATTACATGCTCCACCAAAATTTATTATGCTTTTCTATTGAAAGGATACAAGGCTTTCCACAAGGATTAAGAGGGTTTACACCCTTGTTGCAAGGTTTTGTTATGGTTCTTTTTCTCTAGGAAGTGAGAAGATTTACACCCCTAGAGAATTATTAAACCCTAGTTCATCTTGGATTTTAAGCTAGACAATTTGGAAGGATTGTTGTTTTGAAGGATTTGCATATGAAGAGACAACATGTTTTCAGTGTGGGGAAATATTCTTTCTCTAGACCTGTTCTTGTATTTTTTCTCATCTCTCGTTCTCTAGGAGATCATAGGGTCTTCTTGGGATCTCTCATTTTCTCTCATCCTTCAAGGAGTGGTGGTATTCTAAGTCAGGATGAATATTATTCATCATCTATATGTGGTAGTCCTATTCAAAGATGGATTAATCAGGCTCATGGCTGCCCTTTCCAACGCGATTTTCTCCCTCCCACCCACCTCCATGAGTTGCTTTCTATGATTGAGCACATGCTTATTTATGATCATGATTATTATGTGCTTGACTTATCTTTGTTGTATTGCATAATTAATCATAGGGGGAGATACCTTGATGAGACGATTAGTTGGTTTCATTAATCGTCCTATTTCACCTGGCGACTTTAGGGTTTTGACCTCTACGTGCATCAGGCCCCAGGTAATTAGGTAGGTCATTTGGTTTTCTCCATTGCATTTGTGTGTTCATGTCATCGTAGGGTAGTTGCATTTTCTTTCATTTTATATGCTTTTCTTTAGATATTTCTTTTATTGCATCTATGCATAGTTGTTGTGATGCATTTTCTTGCATGATTACATGCTAGTTAGAGGTTTTTGAAAAATGCAAAAAAAAAATCTTTTTAGGAAATCTTATCGTTGTCAATTTTGAATTTTTGAATTTTTTCTCATATGAATAAAAGGGTGAGTTAGCCACCCTCTGATACTCTAATGTTTTGTTTAAGTGTGTGTAGGAACATGTCATACCAAGAGATATTGAAGTTCTCATGCTTTTATTGCATCTATGCATAGTTGTTGTGATGCATTTTCTTGCATGATTACATGTTAGTTAGAGGTTTTTGAAAAATGCAAAAAAAAAATCTTTTTAGGAAATCTTATCGTTGTCAATTTTGAATTTTTGATTTTTTTCTCATATGAATAAAAGGGTGTGTTAGCCACCCTCTAATACTCTAATGTTTTGTTTAAGTGTGTGTAGGAACATGTCATACCAAGAGATGTTGAAGTTCTCATGCGCTCTACGATGATCACATGTCCCCATGTAGGAGCCATATGTTACCCCCAACCTAAGGGTAACTAAGGAGATGATGTCTTGAGGCCCGTAGGAAACAAACCCGGAGTGTTGAGAGCCATATTGACCAACAAAGCCCACATTGAGTAGATAGAGCCCCTCCACTCCACCACACATCACCACTCATCGCCAGTAGCATAGAAAAATCCACCACATTAGATTGGTCCACGAAAGAGAACATGTCTTGCTTCATGAGGTAACAAGTCCGGTCTCATGGTAAGTGTCACTTTAATATTTGAATCATTTGAGCATGTTGCAAAGAGTAATTTCTTGATTATGGAACGTTTGTTTGGAAGTTATATATTTTTCCTTGTTTCACCTTGGCAGTTGACATTGTATCCTAGTAAGTTGGTCACCCCCAGGAAAAGGGGTTTCTACTGGGGGTTCTCCTTGAAGGGTCATCGTACCTATTAGCACTAATTTTTTTCATTGGCAAAAATTTAAATTTTGTCAAAAATTTGGAATCTTGGTTTAAATTCTGAGTTTTTTAAGACTCCTGGGCATGCACATACTTTAGTTGGTTTTATTAAAATATTGGGTTTCCAACTTAATTACAAACTCCAAGTGTCAACTAAATTCTCTCAAACTTATTCTTGTTATGTATGTGGCAAGAAAGTTGTGCTTCTTGCAATGCCCCTGTTTTGGAAATTGTTAAATACAAATCTACACATTATGTGCAGTTTTGTGGAATTCCATCATGGTAAATGGGTAGAATGGCTTCGTTGGATATCCTAATCATCATTTACACTTGTTCAAATAATAAAATATACAAAGATATCAAGGATATCAAAAGTACCATTTGGTCAATATTTGGTAAAAAATGCAGAAATTCTTGTAGGTAACTATTTTTGTGTTCATCTTCCAACACGATTTTCAAGCAAATGGGATCGAATCTCGAAAAATTAAAACATAGGTTTTTCTGGAACATGACAAATGAGGTGCTACATGAGCCATTTTTAAAAAAACGTGAACCATTTGGGAGATACAGGTGGCACTTTAAGAGTGATTTTTCCAGATTTTTCAGAATTTGATTTTCTAAAAAACGCCCTTTCTACAGAAGTGCCACCTTCATCAATTCGACTTGGAGATTTGATCATGATTTTCTACTTCAGAATTAGGATGAAATCCATTTGTTTAGGATCTCATACTGAATTTGTTATTTGGAATTATATTTTGTAAATTTTATTTAAGCAAGAATGATCAATGCAGAAAGGGTTCAATCTTCCTCTTGGAAGAAAGTTGAGGTTTGAGTAGAAAATAGTAAGGCCTAAAATTGTAATGAGATTCATGTCTTGCATCATCCCATACTCAGGGATTCATACATATTGATAGTCAGACCATGCATCTAATATAATTATTCTCTATTTCTGCTTATTTGAATATGAAGATGATTCCTGCAATGCACCAATTTTCATGTCAGTTTAGATCTAATTGCAATAGAGATTTTTTGTTAATTTCATGTAACTGGTAATTTGTATTCAAGTATTTCATTCTGATCCAAAATATTATTTTTAGTATGAATATCTTTCTGGTGAATATATTAATTTAGCAAATTGTTGGTTTATGTATTCATCTATGTTCTATATTCCTCCTTATCACCTTGTCCATAAAATGTCTAGCTCTCAAAGTGAATTCCCTTGACTACATGAAATGTTGTTGATTACTTGAATTAAGAGAGTTTTACCAGATCCTTAACTCATCCAACCTCCTTGATCCATAACTCGAACCAATCAATCTTTGCAATAACTAAGATGTGTTAGGTATGTTTCTCTTTGCAGCCGAGAGAATCTTCTAGCGCTAACATCTTTTGGTGTTGTTGTTAGGTAAGACACTGAATATCCTCCCTAGGTGTACGACATGTGTAGATCCTCTTCTTGATGGTGAATAGGAAGTGGGTACTTATTTGACTGCAGATTTTCACATGGCGACTCCATGTTTGAAGAATCCAGAGGCGGCTCCACTGATTCAAAATATCCACAACAATGGAAGCCATTTTGTCTCATAGGTATGCAAGTTTTGATTTTTCAAATGTACCTGGCTTTTTGAATCCTATGCCTGATAGAGAAGAATGGGAAATTCGTCTTCTGAGGTTTAATGGAAATTATTGGGAAGTTCCTGTTGAACACTTGTTAGATTTTCATGAATGTATGTGGCAACTGGGCATTGTCCATGAAGATATTTTGATGAAGATGTTCAGGTATTCATTAGAAGGAAAAACACAAGAATAGTGTAGATCTTTACCTCCATCCAGTATCTCTTCGTTGAATGAATTTCATGCTATATTTAATTATTTTTGTAAAGGCATGTATTCAATTGATTTCCTTTATGAGGAATGTTGTGACGAATTTCAATTGTTGCACCATTGCTCTAATCACAAAATTCAGGATGATAGTTCTGGTCAGATGCATGAGGAGACAATTATCCAAAGTGAAGGTTTCATTGGGCCTATTGTTTTTTCCTTTGGAATTAATGAAACTATGTTGCTACCTTCTAATTCTCATGACAACCTTGTTGTTTTGGATGCTACTAAAGTATTTTCTGCCCAAGAAAATAATTTACAGTTTCAAGAATTTTTTGTTTCCTTCGATTGTCATGAGATATGTGAAATTCATTAGTTGTTTCAAGAGGGTCGAAATGATCATGATCTTATTAATGGATTATAAATTATAAAGAAACAAATTGGTTTTCTAAATCAACTAAAGATTGATTATGTTCTTCAAAATCCAATAATGGTTTGGATGGATTCATTTCTTCAAAGAATCTTAAATGTTGTAGCATTCAGTATGCAAACAAATTGCAGCAATAAGTATAAGTTTCATATTACATTCATGTTGCAAAAATTTCAATTTTTCGGCAATCTCTCATTTACCTGCAAAAAGGAAGATCATTTTATCAGTCAAATGCTCAATTGGTATCATTGGAAGTTCTTTTTTACATAAACCAAGATGATCAAGTTGGTTAAAGTAGGCAGTGTATATAAATAAGCTCACATTTCGAGCATATGGTTTGTAGTTTATTTTCAGCAGTGTGGTTTTGAGTTTGACTTGGAAAGTAGGATAGAGGAATAATGACTCCATAGACGAATGGAGGCACTAGTATAGAGTTGTTTCAGTTTGCAGTTTGGTTTTCAGTGGTGGTTTGTTTTTAGCTTTCCCATGTTTGTTTTCAGTTGAGAAGAACAAGTTACAGGTTGGGAAAGGAAGAATTTATTGGTCTACATGTTCTTGGTGTCTCACAGGGAGGACACCATCTCCAATAGGAGCCAATGTTAACACTAATTTTTGTCATTGGCAAAAATTTAAATTTTGCCAAAAATTTGGAATCTTGGTTTAAATTTTGAGTTTTTTTAAGACTCTTGGGCATGCACATACTTTAGTTGATTTTATTAAAATATTGATTTTTCAACCTAATTTCAAACTCCAAGTTTCAACTAAATTATTTCAAACTTATTCTTGTTATGCGTGTGAGATAATGCATGTTGCAAGAAAGTTTTGCTTCTTCCAGTGCCCCTGTTTTGGAAATTGTTAAATACAAATTTACACATTGTGTACAATTTTGTGGAATTCCATGATGGTAAATGGGTACACTGACTTCATTGGCTATCCTAATCATCATTTACACTTTTTCAAATCATTAAATATCCAACGATTTCAAGGAGATCAAGATCACCATTTGGTCAATATTTGGTAAAAAAAATGCAGAAATTCTTGTAGGTGATTGTTTTTGTGTTCATCTTCTGGCACTATTTTCAAGCAAATGGGATCGAATCTCAAAACAATAAATCATGGGTTTTTTCTGGAACAGGACAAATTAGGTGTTACTTGGGATGTTTCTAAAAAATGTGAATTTTTTGGGAGCTACAGGTGGCACTTTAAGACTGTTTTTTCCAAACTTTGTTGATTTTTCCAATTTTTTCAGAATTTGATTTTCTAAAAAACGCCCATTCAATAGATGTGCCACCTTCATCAATTCAACTTGGAGATTTGATCATGATTTTCTAATTCATAATTAGGATGAGATCCTTTTTCTTAGGATCTTGGATTGAATTCTTTATTTGGAATTATATTTTGTAAATTTTATTTAAGCAAGAATGATCAATGAAGAAAGGGTTCAATCTTCCTCTTGAAAGAAAGTTGAGGTTTGAGTAGAAGAGAGTAAGGCCTGAAATTGTAATGAGTTTCATGTATTGAAACATCCCATACTTAGGGATTCATACATATTGATAGTCAGACCATGCATCTACTGTAATTCTTCTATATTTCTGCTTATTTGAATATGAAGATGATTCCTACAATGCACCAATTGTCATGTTAGTTCATATCTAATTGCAATTGAGATTTTGTTATTAATTGTCTATAATTGATAATTTGTATTCAACTATTTCATTCTGATCCAAAATATGATTTTGAGTTTGAATGTCTTCCTGGTGAATATATGAATTTAGCAGATTGTTGGTTTATGTATTCATCTCTATTCTCTATTCCTACTTATCACATTGTCTATCAAATGTCTATCTCTCAAAGTGAATTCCCTTAACTACATGAAATGTTGTTGATTATTTGAATTAAGAGAGTTTTACCAGATCCTTAACTCATCCAACCTCCTTGATCCATAACCCAAGCCAATCAATATTTGTAATAACTAAGATGTGTTAGGCATGTTTCTCTTTGCAATCGAGAGAATATTCTAGTGCTAATAGTACCATTCCCACTCATACTTACCACTTTCCACACGTCTTCCCCATTGTTTCCTCATCTCTTTGTTTTTTGAGTTTATTGGCCCCAAGAAGGGCTTGTACCTCATTTCATAGGAAGAAGGGGCCAAAGGACCAAAGGTGTTGTAGCTGGCATTGTAAAAATAAAAATCCATAATCTATCCATCTAGATGCTCACCCTAAGGTCTTGAGAGCCATGAAATGATTCTCCATAAAAAATAAAGGACCTTTAAAAGAAAATATATAAAAAGTTTTTTGCTTGATGGGGGAATGCATTGTGGTGTTCTTTAATTTTCAGTGCACATGGCACTCAATGTGTTCTAACTTCAAGTGGCATTGCAATGCTCTTTTTCTTTCCATTGCACATAGCATTCAATATTCGTACCATAAAAAAATAAAGGAAAATAAAGGGCTTGGAAAAATGTTGCATTACAAACGAAGGGATGCAACACACCCTCCACAAAGGCACCCATAATTGAGACAATATGAGCCCTTGATATGTCAAGAACCCCATGCCCAAGAGTAATTCCCCCAATACACCTCACACTCATTCTATGGTCTATAGAGGGTCTTCTTGGGAAACATTCCTTGACTTGGGGATTGACCTACCCAGTAGGGAACGATGACACCCCTCCCATACCTAAATTTGGCAAAGTTTATAATGTCTTTGAGCATTTTTTTTAATTTGAAAAGGGGTATTTAATGCACTTGTTTGGGTGGTTCTTTTATTAAATGTGGATTACTTGGCATGATTCATGTGACTTGTGGACCCTTGGAGTGTGTATTTGCTTGCCTTTGCAAGACCTTGCCTAGTGAAAGTCTTTCATGAAGGAACTAATCCACTTGGACCTTCATAGGGGCATGGAATCCCATTGGATGGATATTACACCCTATACATTGGAGGCCTAGTGTTATAAGCAAAATCTGTCCGTAGGGGACGGATCCGACCTATCCGGCTGTGAAGCCGGTTACAGCCTCTTTGGTAGCTCGGCACGAGGCAGAGGCTACCCGCACCACAGGTGGTCCTTCGCCTGAGGCGGTAAAGAAGGGGAAGAAGA
>JASDQU010025904.1:0-12176 GCA_032191745.1 Picea mariana | reverse complement strand
ATTAAATGCAGCTTACTTGGCATGATTAATGTGACTTGTGGACCCTTGGAGGGCGTATTTTATTTTCTTTGTAGTACCTTGCCCAGTGAAATTCATTCATGAAGGGACTAAGCCACTTGGACCTTCATAGGGGCCTGAAAGTCCATTGGATGGATATTGTGCCCCACACATTGGAGGCCTAGGATGATGAGAATTGCACCTTGGATGACGTCCCTAGCACATGAACATGTCCTAGAATCATGAAGAAGAGATGACTTCACCCTCATATGCTAAAAGGTCACTCTTTTGAAGCATGATGTCACACATTTAGGAGGTTGTTGGGCGTATTTTGTGCACTTGGTGGTGTTGTGGGCTTGAATCCCCACTCTTTTGCTTGATTTGGGGTTGATGTGGCACCTTTACACCATGACATCGTAGCCTTTGTAGGCTTACTCTCACACATGCCACCTTGGATAAGAGTTGTATGGGATTGCATGCCTTTATTTTTCTATTTTGTAGCCCATGTGGGAAAAAAGAACAAAGTGTTGAGTTAGTAAAGCATTCTAATTTTGGTTTTGACCTAAAATTAAGGATTTAATTGTAATGTGGACAAATAATGACTTCGGTTTTCCTCTATAAATAGAGGAAAGTCATTTTAATTTGGAACATAACTCGTCATAAAGAAAATTTCTCTTTGGTCTACAATTTCGTCCCTCTTGGACAATTCGCTATGTCTCCCTTTTTTCTAGTGCAATGGATGAACATACTTTCTTTGGGGCATTTAAAGGTTACTAACCTCTCCTGGATTGTTTTCTTTGGAAAACCATTGGATTATTCTTGGTAATAAGCGTTTTCTTGCATGCTATCTCTTGGATTTGGTGAATAATTTCTACAATTTATTGTCATCTTGATTGTTTAAATTCAAGAAAAAAATATTAAAACTCTAGGAGGAGTAAAATGGATTACACCCTCCACCAAAATTTATTATGCTTTTCTATTGAAAGGATACAAGGCTTTTCACAAGGAGTAAGAGGGTTTACACCCTTGTTGCAAGGTTTTGTTATGGTTCTTTTTCTCTAGGAAGTGAGAGGCTTTACACCCCTAGAGAATTATTAAACCCTAGTTCATCTTGGATTTTAAGCTAGACGATTTGGAAGGATTGTTGTTTTGAAGGATTTGTAGATGAAGAGACAACATGTTTTCAATGTGGGGAAAGATTCTTTCTCTAGACCCGTTCGTGTCTCTTTTCTCATCTCTCATTCTCTAGGAGATCATAGGGTCTTCTTGGGATCTCTCATTTTCTCTCATCCTTCAAGGAGTGGTGGTATTCTAAGTCAGGATGAATATTATTCATCATCTATATGTGGTAGTCCTATTCAAAGATGGATTAATCGGGCTCATAGCTACCCTTTTCAATGTGATTTTCTCCCTCCCACCCACCTCCATGAGTTGCTTTCTATGATTGAGCACATGCTTATTTATGCTCATGATTATTATGTGCTTGACTTATCTTTGTTGTATTACATAATTAATCATAGGGGGAGATACCTTGATGAGACAATTAGTTGGTTTCATTAGTCATCCTATTTCACCTGGCGACTTTAGGGTTTTGACCTCTACATGCATCAGGCCCCAGGTAATTAGGTAGATCATTTGATTTTCTCCATTGCATTTGTGTGTTCATGTCATCGTAGGGTAGTTGCATTTTCTTTCATTTTATATGCTTTGCTTTACATATTTCTTTTATTGCATCTATGCATAGTTGTTGTGATGCATTTTCTTGCATGATTACATGTTAGTTAGAGGTTTTTGAAAAATGCAAAAAAAAATCTTTTTATGAAATCTTATCGTTGTCAATTTTGAATTTTTGAATTTTTTCTCATATGAATAAAAGGGTGAGTTATCCACCCTCTGATACTCTAATGTTTTGTTTAAGTGTGTGTAGGAACATGTCATACCAAGAGATATTGAAGTTCTCATGCTTTTATTGCATCTATGCATAGTTGTTGTGATGCATTTTCTTGCATGATTACATGTTAGTTAGAGGTTTTTGAAAAATGCAAAAAAAAATCTTTTTAGGAAATCTTATCGTTGTCAATTTTGAATTTTTGAATTTTTTCTCATATGAATAAAAGGGTGCATTATCCACCCTCTGATACTCTAATGTTTTGTTTAAGTGTGTGTAGGAACATGTCATAACAAGAGATGTTGAAGTTCTCATACGCTCTACGATGAGCACATGTCCCCATGTAGGAGCCATATGTTACCCCCAGCCTAAGGGTAACTAAGGAGATGATGTCTCGAGGCCCGTAGGAAACAAACCCGGAGTGTTGAGAGCCATATTGACTAGCAAAGCCCACATTGAGCAGATAGAGCCCTCCACTCCACCACACATCACCACTCATCGCCAGTAGCATAGAAAAATCCACCACACTAGATTGGTCCATGAAAGACAACATGTCTTGCTTCATGAGGTAACAAGTCCGATCTCATGGTAAGTGTCACTTTAATATTTGAATCATTTGAGCATGTTGCAAAGAGTAATTTCTTGATTATGGAACGTTTGTTTGGAAATTATATATTTTTCCTTGTTTCACCTTGGCAGTTGACATTGTATCCTAGTAAGTTGGTCACCCTTGGGAAAAAGGGTTTCTACTGGGGGTTCTCCTTGAAGGGTCATCGTACTTGTTAGCACTAATTTTTTTCATTGGCAAAAATTTAAATTTTGTCAAAAATTTGGAATCTTGGTTTAAATTCTGAGTTTTTTAAGACTCCTGGGCATGCACATACTTTAGTTGGTTTTATTAAAATATTGGGTTTCCAACCTAATTACAAACTCCAAGTGCCAACTAAATTCTCTCAAACTTATTCTTGTTATGCATGTGGCAAGAAAGTTGTGCTTCTTGCAATGCCTCTGTTTTGGAAATTGTTAAATCCAAATTTACACATTATGTGCAGTTTTGTGGAATTCCATCATGGTAAATGGGTAGAATGGATTCATTGGCTATCTTAATCATAATTTACAATTGTTCAAATAATAAAATATACAAAGATATTGAGGATATCAAAAGCACCATTTGGTCAATATTTGGTAAAAAATGCAGAAATTCTTGTAGGTGACTATTTTTATGTTCATCTTCCAGCACGATTTTCAAGAAAATGGGATTGAATCTCGAAAAATTAAAACATAGGTTTTTCTGTAACATGACAAATGAGGTGCTACATGATCCATTTTTAAAAAACGTGAACCATTTGGGAGATACAGGTGGCACTTTAAGAGTGATTTTTCTAGATTTTTCAGAATTTGATTTTCTAAAAAACACCCTTTCTACAGAAGTGCCACCTTCATCAATTCGACTTGGAGATTTGATCATGATTTTATACTTCAGAATTAGGATGAAATTCCTTTGTTTAGGATCTCATATTGAATTTGTTATTTGTTATTATATTTTGTAAATTTTATTTAAGCAAGAATGATCAATGCAGAAAGGGTTCAATCTTCCTCTTGGAAGAAAATTGAGGTTTGAGTAGAAAATAGTAAGGCCTGAAATTGTAATGAGCTTCATGTCTTGCATCATCCCATACTCAGGGATTCATACATATTGATAGTCAAACCATGCATCTAATATAATTATTCTCTATTTCTGCTTATTTGAATATGAAGATGATTCCTGCGATGCACCAATTTTCATGTCAGTTTAGATCTAATTGCAATAGAGATTTTTTGTTAATTTCATGTAACTGGTAATTTGTATTCAAGTATTTCATTCTGATCCAAAATATTATTTTCAGTATGAATGTCTTTATGGAGAATATATGAATTTAGCAGATTGTTGGTTTATGTATTCATCTATGTTCTATATTTCTCCTTATCACCTTGTCCATAAAATGTCTAGCTCTCAAAGTGGATTCCCTTGACTACGTGAAATGTTGTTGATTACTTGAATTAAGAGAGTTTTACCGGATCCTTAACTCATCCAACCTCCTTGATCCATAACCCGAACCAATCAATCTTTGCAATAACTAAGATGTGTTAGGCATATTTCTCTTTGCAGTCGAGAGAATCTTCTAGCACTAACATCTTTTGGTGTCGTTGTTGGGTAAGACACTGAATATCCTCCCTAGGTGTAGGACATGTGTAGATCCTCTTCTTGATGGTGAATAGGAAGTGGGCACTTATTTGACTGCATATTTTCACCTGGCGACTCCATGTTTGAAGAATCCAGAGGCGGCTCCACTGATTCAAAATATCCACAACAATGGAAGCCATTTTGGCTCATAGGTATGCAAGTTTTGATTTTTCAAATGTACCTAGCTTTCTGAATCCTATGCCTGATAGAGAAGAATGGGAAATTCATCTTCTGAGGTTTAAGGGAAATTATTGGGAAGTTCCTGTTGAACACTTGTTAGATTTTTATGAATGTATGTGGCAACTGGGCATTGTCCATGAAGATATTTTGATGAAGATGTTTAGGTATTCATTAGAAGGAAAAACACAAGAATAGTGTAGATCTTTACCTCCATCCAGTATCTCTTCATTGAATGAATTTCATGCTATATTTAATTATTTTTGTAAAGGTGTGTATTCAGTTGATTTCCTTTATGAGGAATGTTGTGACGAATTGCAATTGTTGCACCATTGCTCTAATCACAAAATTCAGGATGATAGTTCTGGTCAGATGCATGAGGAGACAATTATTCAAAGTGAAGGTTTCATTGAGACTATTGTTTCCGCCTTTGGAATTAATGAAACTATGTTGCTACCTTCTAATTCTCATGACAACCTTGTTGTTTTGGATGATACTAAAGTATTTTCTGCCCAAGAAAATAATTTACAGTTTCAAGAATTTTTTGTTTCCTCTGATTGTCATGAGATATGTGAAATTCATTAGTTGTTTCAAGAGGGTCGAAATGATCATGATCTTATTAATGGAGTATAAATTATAAAGAAACAACTTGGTTTTCTAAATCAACTAAATATTGATCATGTTCTTCAAGATCCAATAATGGTTTGGATGGATTCATTTCTTCAAAGAATCTTAAATGCCGTAGCATTCAGTATGCAAACAAATTGCAACAATAAGTATAAGTTGCATATTACATTCATGTTGCAAAAAGTTCAATTTTTCGGCAATCTCTCATTTACCTGCAAAAAGGAAGATCATTTTATCAGTCAAATGCTCAATTGGTATCATTGGAAGTTCCTTTTTACATAAACCAAGATGATCAAGTTGGTTAAAGTAGGCAGTGTATATAAATAAGCTCACATTTCGAGCATATGGTTTGCAGTTTATTTTCAGCAGTGTGGTTTTGAGTTTGACTTGGAAAGTAGGATAGAGGAATAATGACTCCATAGACGAATGGAGGCACTAGTATAGAGTTGTTTCAGTTTGTAGTTTGGTTTTCAGTGGCAGTTTGTTTTTAGCTTTCCCATGTTTGTTTTCAGTTGAGAAGAACAAGTTACAGGTTGGGAAAGAAAGAATTTATTGGTCTACATGTTCTTGGTGTCTCACAGGGAGGACACCATCTCCAATAGGAGCCAATGTTAGCACTAATTTTTGTCATTGGCAAAAATTTAAATTTTGCCAAAAATTTGGAATCTTGGTTTAAATTTTGAGTTTTTTTAAGACTCTTGGGCATGCACATACTTTAGTTGATTTTATTAAAATATTGATTTTTCAACCTAATTTCAAACTCCAAGTGTCAACTAAATTATTTCAAACTTATTCTTGTTATGCGTGTGAGATAATGCATGTTGCAAGAAAGTTTTGCTTCTTCCAGTGCCCCTGTTTTGGAAATTGTTAAATACAAATTTACACATTGTGTACAATTTTGTGGAATTCCATGATGGTAAATGGGTAGACTGACTTCGTTGGCTATCCTAATCATCATTTACACTTTTTTAAATCATCAAATATCCAACGATTTCAAGGAGATCAAGATCACCATTTGGTCAATATTTGGTAAAAAATGCAGAAATTCTTGTAGGTGATTGTTTTTGTGTTCATCTTCCGACACTATTTTCAAGCAAATGGGATCGAATCTCAACAAACTAAATCATGGGTTTTTTCCGGAATAGGACAAATTAGGTGTTACTTGGGATGTTTCTAAAAAACATGAATTGTTTGGGAGATACAGGTGGCACTTTAAGACTGTTTTTTCCAAATTTTGTTGATTTTTCCAATTTTTTTCAGAATTTGATTTTCTAAAAAACGCCCATTCAATAGAAGTGCCACCTTCATCAATTCGACTTGGAGATTTGATCATGATTTTCTAATTCATAATTAGGATGAGATCCTTTTTATTAGGATCTTGGATTGAATTCTTTATTTGGAATTATATTTTGTAAATTTTATTTAAGCAAGAATGATCAATGAAGAAAGGGTTCAATCTTCCTCTTGAAAGAAAGTTGAGGTTTGAGTAGAAGAGAGTAAGGCCTGAAATTGTAATGAGGTTCATGTCTTGCAACATCCCATACTTAGGGATTCATACATCTTGATAGTCGGACCATGCATCTACTGTAATTCTTCTATATTTCTGCTTATTTGAATATGAAGATGATTCCTACAATGCACCAATTGTCATGTCAGTTCATATCTAATTGCAATAGAGTTTTTTTTATTAATTGTCTATAATTGATCATTTGTATTCAAGTATTTCATTATGATCCAAAATATGATTTTGAGTCTGAATGTCTTCCTGGTGAATATATGAATTTAGCAGATTGTTGGTTTATGTATTCATCTCTATTATTTATTCCTACTTATCACCTTGTCTATCAAATGTCTATCTGTCAAAGTGAATTCCCTTAACTACATGAAATGTTGTTGATTATTTGAATTAAGAGAGTTTTACCAGATCCTTAACTCATCCAACCTCCTTGATCCATAACCCAAGCCAATCAATATTTGTAATAACTAAGATGTGTTAGGCATGTTTCTCTTTGCAATCGAGAGCATCTTCTAGTGCTAACAATACCATTCCCACTCATACTTACCACTTTCCACACGTCTTCCCCATTGTTTCCTTATCTTTTTTTTTTTTGAGTTTATTGGCCCCAAGAAGGGATTGTATCTCATTTCATAGGAAGAAGGGGCTAAAGGACCAAAGGTGTTGTACTGGCATTGTAAAAATAAAAATCCATAATCTATCCATCTAGATGCTTACCCTAAGGTCTTGAGAGCCATGAAATGATTCTCCATAAAAAATAAAGGACCTTTAAAAGAAAATATATAAAAAAAATTTTGCTTGATGGGGGAATGCATTGCGGTGTTCTTTAATTTTCAATGCACATGGCACTCAATGTGTTCTAACTTCAGGTGGCATTGCAATGCTCTTTTTCTTTCCATTGCACATAGCATTCAATATTCATAACATAAAAAAATAAAGGAAAATAAAGGGATTGGAAAAATGTTGCATTACAAACGAAGGGATGCAGCACACCCTCCACAAAGGCACCCATAATTGAGACAATATGAGCCCTTCATATGTCAAGAACCCCATGCCCAAGAGTAATTCCCCCAATACACCTCATACTCATTCCATGGTCTAGAGAGGGTCTTCTTGGGAAACATTCCTTGACTTGGGGATTGACCTACCCAGTAGGGAATGATGACACCCCTCCCATACCTAAATTTGGCAAAGTTTATAAGGTCTTTGAGCATTTTTTTTTAATTTGAAAAGGGGTATTTAATGCACTTGTTTGGGTGGTTCTTTTATTAAATGTGGATTACTTGGCATGATTCATGTGACTTGTGGACCCTTGGAGGGTGTATTCGCTTTCCTTTGCAGGACCTTGCCCAGTGAAAGTCTTTCATGAAGGAACTAATCCACTTGGACCTTCATAGGGGCATGGAATCCCATTGGATGGATATTACACCCTATACATTGGAGGCCTAGGATGATGAGCGTTGCACCTTAGATGATGTCCCTAGCACATGAACATGCCCGAAAGCATGAAGAAGAGATTATGTCACCCTATTATGCCCAAAATTCCCTCTTTTGAAGCATGACATCACACATTTAGGAGATTGTTGGGTATATTTTGTGCACTTGGTGGTGTTGTGGGCTTGAACCCCCACGGTTTTGCTTGATTTGGGGTTGATGTGGCACCTTTACACCGTGACGTCCTAGCCTTTGGAGGCTTACTCTCACACGTGCCACCTTGGAGAAGAGTTTTATGGGTTTGCATGCCTTTATTTTTTCTATTTTGTAGCCCATGTGGGAAAAAAGAACAAATTGTTTAGTTAGTTAAACAGTCTGATTTTGGTTTTGACCTAAAATTAAGGATTTAATTGTAATGTGGACAAATAATGACTTGGGTTTTCCTCTATAAATAGAGGCAAGTCATTTTCATTTGTAACATAACTCACCAATAAGAAATTTTCTCTTTGGATTGCAATTTCGGCCTTCTTGGACAATTCACTATGTCTCTCTTTTTCTAGTGCAATGGATGAAAATACTTGTTTTGGAGCATTTATAGGCTAGTGAATTCTCTTAGATGGTTTTATTTGGAAAATTGTTGAATGATTCTTGGTAATAATGGTTTTCTTGCATGCTATCTCTTGGATTTGGTGATTAATTTCTACAATTCATTGTCATCTTGCTTGTTTAAATTCAAGAAAAATATCTTAAAACCCTAGGAGGAGTAAAAGGGCTTACACCCTCCACCAAAATTTATTCTTCTTTGCTATTGAAAGGCTACAAGGCTTGCCACAAGGAGTAAGATGGTTTAGACCCTTTTTGCAAGGCTTGGCTAGATTTATTTTTCTCTAGGAAGTAAGAGGGTTTACACCCCTAGACAATTATTAAAACCTAGTTCATCTTGGATTTTAAGCTAGACGATTTGGAAGAATTGTTGTTTTCTTGGGTTTTATAAGGGTTTAACTCTCAAGAAAACTTCTTCTTCCTCGTTGGTTGGTTTTCTTTCCAAGGAAGAGACTCCATTCACCGAATAACAAGGAACTAATGTTTGCACTGGAGATTATGATTGTTTCATTGACAAATGTGAACATTGAGGGATTGAAATTGATTAAATTGAATTTGAATTCTACATGTTTTAGACTCTCTTATACACCAAGGGCATCTTGTTTTATCAAATAATTAGTCTGATGTAATAAAATTTAAGCTACAACCATTAGGGTTGCAACAAACAATCATTTTCTCATACAATTTCTTCACTTTTCTACCTTTGAAATTTCCATATGAGATGTGATAATTAATCTACTGATAAAGAGCTATTGTTTGGACTGTTTACTTGTTGATTTCAATGGTTAGAATTTGATGTTGTAGTAAAATTTTGCTACAACCATAGGGTTGTCATAAACATTTCTGATAGCACACTTTTGCAGGCCTCTTTTGACATCAAAATCTTGGTTTAAGCCTTGGAATATTATTTACTAATTATAAGCTTTGTTGTCAAATATTATTTGTTGATTTTGGTGATCTGATTTGCAGTTGTCATAATTTTATTGTTGTTGAGATATCACTGTTATATGCTACAATTTTGGGATGACAAGACTTCTTGTTGTTTTCCCTCTTGTTTTGGGGTTTACTTATTCATATATTATCTTGGTTTGTCTTGTATAACATTGTTTTGCAGGTACAAAATGTTGGAAACCATTTATCTGTTGAAACTGATACTTGACACTAAGAAGGGGGAGGGGGGGGTAAATCAGTGTCACAAAACTTTGGACAATTTTCCACTTTTCATAAATTAACTAAACAACAAATATTTATTTCATTTTCTCAATCAATATATAAAATAATAAATACTTTATTTATATATTTAACTTGAATGAATACATAAGATCAATCTTTGAATATCATCTTCAAACAATTATGAGAGACCCAACTCTCTGTTACAAGACTCAGCTTGTAGTTCTCAGATCCAACTGAGAAATGAGGAATCCAATCCTCATAACAATTCCTAGCTTGTTGATCTTAGATCAAACTGAGATGTGAGGAATCCAATCCTCATACAAGACCCAACTTGTAAAAAGGCACCAACCTGATAGAATGAACCTTCATTCAATCCATTATATATAAATATATATACTTCAACAAATTCAACTACTCTTCTTCTTACCATTCTTTCTTGTTTATAAAGTCTTCCAACTGGTGTGAACATATTTAAGTGTTGCCTCTTCTTTTACCCTTATTTATATATTCCATACGACTGCAACTGGTGACCAGGCATTAGGCTAAATAAGTGTTTGACCACTTGTTAAGATCTACGGTCACGTTTTAATCGCACGATGAGATGGACGTCTGTCGTTACTTTGGGACTTCATCATTCATGACTTCCATCCTATTTACAAATCTCTTGGATAAAATACGTGTGTCCATAATCTTCAACGGTTGATAACGCTCCCAAATTAGATCAACGATTAGCGTTAAATTCCGCCTTCGACACTTCGGGTGATTGTTGGTGGTGAAACTCCCGAAGTACAAACTCTCGGAGTGACATAACTTGTTAGTGTCACTTGTTGATGTGGCACTGACTGAGTGGCTGCCACATGTCACTTAGATTCACGACTCACACATACCTAAAATGCCAACTGCACTTTGGCACTTGTCTTCATCTGATTACGCCACGTGTCCTTGCTGACATAGATCTCCTCATGTGGCACATGTTCTTCTCCTAGATCTAATGGTTGTCCTAACTCCCGAAATGTATCTCAGATCGACGATTGAGAGCAACTTCGAAACTTCAACCTTTGGGTGAACTCATATGTTCTAAATCCTTTTTCGCCGAAGTGGTCAACGTCGAAGTTGACCATTATTTTGATCCAACGACCATCATGTATTGTCCAGATCTGATGGTCCTCATTTAACCTGAAAAGGATTAACTCAATCCAACGACTATCAAAAATTCGGGTATTCGAGATCTCAATCCTATTTCCTTGTTGATCCATATTTTATGAGAAAAAAGAAATGAATACAGATTATTAAAATATGTTTAACACAAAATAACAAAGATACAGTAAAATTGGTTTTCTATTCAATAAGGAAATAAGCCGAAACTGTAAAATGCAGCAGAAAACAAGCTTGCTAGAATGGTGGCAGCTTATCTCTGAGAAGAGATGTGACGATTGCGCTCATTCGCAAGAAGATGGTTTCCATGAGGCTCTGAAGGCCTTTTACAATAAACAGGAATGTCAAAAACCCTAGACATCCAAAACCTAACCCTAGGATATGAAGCGCCAAAAGTCATGTGGGCCCCGTTTGGGTAAGTTAGTACATCAACTTCCCGGGGTCGTAACTTTTGCACACGATCTATGTTTTAGGTGCACGATAGCCCGTTAGAAAGGTCTAACCGAGAAAAAAACGTCATTTATGGTCTCAAAATGGTCCCGAAAGTTTGGAACCCAATAAACTACCAAAAAAATCCAAGGTGGAAAACCATTTTTCAAGCCAGTGGAATAGGTGAGTGGCCACCAATATCTACCTGGATCAATCCTCCCTGCTTAGGAAGAAATGGTATCCATTGCGTTGATTTCCCCCATCAGATGAGGAAATTTCTGTTAAATTTGTCCCCAAGTGAGCCACTTTCCTTGGTGTAGGAGCCGCCCTTCTTTGACGACTCGATAAAGTTGGATCCTTTGTTATTGAGTGCCCTTGACCTGTGTTTCCACAATCTGATCACTAGATGCTTGTTTCATGCAGTCAGGGTTGAAATCTACTGGTTTCACTTGCTCTACTATATCTGAGGTGTCCAACAATGGTGGGAAATATGGTCGAAGGAGAGACACGTTGAAGACTAGATGCAAAACAAGGAAGGGGGGAATGTTGAGCTCAAAAGAATTGTCACGCACAGCCTTGGTAATGGTGTACGACTCATAATGGAGTGGGCAAAGCTTTTTATGGGGCCATGTGAGGCATTCTTTCTACAAATGCAACCAAACTTTGTCGCCCACTTGAAACTTATGTGGCACCCAATGTTGATCATGGCGTTGCTTGTACTTGGCATTAGACTTCTGTAAAATATCTTAAACCTGTTGGTGGATGTGTTGGATCCACTCAATGAACCGGGTGGCTTTGTCAACTTCTGGTGGAGCAAGGGATGAGATGGTTGAGGTGGTCGCCAGGGGTAGTGAAACATCCATGGGGCCCAATGGTTGGAATCCCAACCCAACCTGAAAGGGGCTATGGCCAATTGAGCTATACAGGGCTCGGTTGCAGCTATGTTGGACATA
>JASDQU010025902.1:8940-22583 GCA_032191745.1 Picea mariana | reverse complement strand
GGAACGATGAAACTTGAAAAATCTCAACCTTATGGTGATTGGATATAAATTTGATATCGCTGTGAGGGGGCGGGTAATCGAAGGTACCCATCAAGGATGGGCACAAACCAACTCCTACATTAACGACACCTAGCTGAGGATTATCAATCATCGGGACCGTGGATGCCCCCAAAGTAGGGTCAGGTCTGGAGAAAGATAATTGATCGATGGTCACTATCCTGCCCTCGTGTGGAAACAACAAGACCCAAAAAACTGTAGCAACCACAGCTTGCATAGCATAAGTCTAACTCCTTCCTAACAAGAGGTTATAGTCAAGGGGAGCATCGACTACCTCTACTTCGACACACACGCTCTTCCCTCCTAACTGCATGGGGAAAGAAGGAACGATGCCATGTGATTGGAACGAATGACCGTCAAAAGCAGTGAGGAGAGTAGGTGATGGAGACAAAACGAGCTAGCCAATGGCCTTCCAACATGCCAATGACATAATGCAGGTTGAGGCACCCTCATCAACCACCACGTGGAATATATTTTGAGTAAAAGTTTTCATGGGATAAGCCACTACTATCTGAAACGCTACGTGGTAAGGCAGATCAGGTTTTAAGTCAGTTGTATCCAACATGATTGTACCCGGATTACATGTCTCGATAGAGCCTAAAGCAGTTAACAAGGATTTCCTCTAAGAAAGGAAGATTTGGAGGACTTCCAAAGCGGACATCTCACAAGGGTTTTGTGATAAATCCTCCACCACAGAGTAGTTTTGGGTGGCCCTTGCATTTGGGTTATGAGAAGCTTTTTTAAATTCACCTTTTGGAATGCGTGTCTTTGTTTCTCCCAACATCTTCTGAATCTGTAGAGGAAGAGATGGGAGGTCAGCTTCTTTACCCTTCTCAGAAGTGCTTGGTTTACTATAGTCATGCGCTCTAGTCAATATAAAAGAATCACCCCTAACCATATATATGTTCGCGGATGCAGGGTTGTTCGGAGGCAGACAGGGTTCTTGGATGCCCCTTTCTATGCTTGCAGAGGCTTGAGTTAGATTTTGCCCATGTTGAAATGGATTATTCAACACCGCCTGTTGTTGTTGCGTGACAAATTTTTGGGCCTCTGCAAGTCGAGGACATAGATGGGTCGGGTGGTCTTCTGTGCACAAGTTGCATGGATACCTTGCCTTCCATTTTTTAGTGTTGTCCCCACCAACATTATCGATGGGTTTTTAATCCCCCTTACCCTTCTTTCATTGTTTTTTCTTCCCTTCAGGCTGCTGGGTGGCCTTTGGGTTAGTTGACTGCACTGTGTGTACCTTCGATGTTTTGGTAGGGGGAGTAGCCAAAGAAGTAGTTTGGCTGGCCGCTGTGTGTTGTATATATAACTACTGCAATTTCTTCGTCAATTCCTCAGCAGCAGGCTTTGTTTGTGCTGAACCAACAATACCATCAGCATGTGGTTCAACTCTCTGTCTAGTTTTATCCAGTATTGAACATGGCGCATCTGGCAAGATGTTGTATAATAAACCAGATTGAGAATAGATGAGCTGAAACTGTTGAGCCCTCATGATGGCATCTTCTTTGGAGAAAACTCCTGACGTCGCAACGTCTTTGGATAACCGCGGGACCAAAGACTTAAGGAACCACTCAAGAAGGAATGCTGGTGGAACTGGTACCTTGATTAAACTCTTTTGGCGTCTCCATTCTCAGATGTGATCAGAGATATGGTCCGCTGTTGTCTGTTTGAAATTGGTGAGTAGCTCTATGCCAACATCGTATCTCATAGGCAACTGGAAATGGTTCAAAAAAGCCATCACCAGTTTGCCAAAAGAAGAGTATCTTGAGAAATCGAGCTCAATGTACCATTTCACAACACTCCCAATGAGAGTACATTGAAACAATCACAACTGTACGGAGTCATCTTTCAATGAGTTAGATGAGCACCAAAGATGGAAGGTAGTCACATGATCTCCTGGATCTTCTTTAGGCTTGGCTTCAAAATTTGGAATGTCCAAAGGCAACTTCGTCAGCATAGGAGGCCAATGCGGATCATGACAAATAGGGTCATTCAACAACCTTGTCAAATCTGGCAAGTGTAAAGTCGCTAGGAAGGGAATTTTGGGTTGTTGGTGATAACCTGGGAAAAAGGGGCCTAGAGTTTGACTGGCACCAGGTTTCCAGGAAAAGTTTGGCTGCTGGCCCAGATTATGGTAGAAACCATGGCCCTATCCATCATATGGATTTTGCATATGTGGAGACATCATTGGCTGATTTCCCAAATAGGACATAGATTGTTGGGCATGCATTATATTTGAAGGACTTTGGGAAGGGTTACCCCATGCCGGTCCTGTGAGGATAGGCATAGTAGTTTGGCCATGGTTCCATTGATTGTAGAAAGAATTACCCCAGATCGACATTCTGGATGAGCGAACGGATCCCTGCCTTGAATTCCAAGGTTCTGCTAGGTTTGCCCCCTGTGCAGGAATAGTACCCTGCATAGGAGTAGATTGTCCAAAAATTGGGTTGCCCCCAATCGGGAAAGCAGCTGACAAGAAGGTGTTGTTACCAAACGTTCCGTTCAAAGAAAACAGTGTCAAACCTACCGGCATACTATGTGAAGGTGGTCCTTGACTCCCCACTCCAAATAAACTATTGTGTGTAGGTTGCCTGACGGATGGTTGATGCGAGTCGCCAAGTGAAGGGGACGAAGGAGGGATATGACCTCCTTCATAAGGGAAAGAATTAAAAGAAGTGGGAGTGCCCCTCATGTGACCTTGCAGAGGAGTGCTAGAGCTCCCTACCCCCAGAACTAAAGTCTGTAAAGTGGAGTAAGAAAGTACAAGACTTGTACCCGAACTAGGCATCCCGTATGAGAACGGAGGGCCTGTCGCACTTGGTGTGAAAGGGGTGTGGCCGCCACCAAAGATGGGATCAGACCACTGTGCGATGTAGCAGCAGTCGAGACCATGGTGGCTCGAACCAATGATGGTGGGTTAGGAGGTGAAATCTCTCCTGTGGTGACAACCATAGTGGGAATTGAAGAATTCCTAGAAGGAGTAACAACATTTGTTTCCATTGTTATGTGCAACACTGTCTGGCACTCGTAAAATTGAATTGGTACGATGAAAGGTGCCAAGAAATCAGTGGTTAGGGTTTCAACTAGGCCAAGAGCAATTTCTTCAAGGTCCAAAATGGTCGATTCCTCCTGGGGTTGGTCGGGCACAATGGTTTGTAACCCGATCGCTTCAAAAGACCCTTGTTGGTCTAGCTTTCACCTTAATTGTGGCGGGGGTGGCTCCAGTGTAACCGACGACAGGATAAGAAGCCTTCATGACAGGCGGAGCTCGGGATCCTCCACTGTGTGAGAAGTTCCAAGACACTCTAAAGTATTCTAAACATTCAAAAGCAACACACACTAAAAAAAGTCCCTAGAAGATAAAACAGGCAAACACTAAATTAATTGGAAGAACAGTTACAACAACCAACACTAGAGCAACTTACCGGTGCAAGTGAAACTCGAACATGGAAGCACCCTCCGGGTATACTCTGCAAAGCATGGCCCAATTTCTGTCCTAGGTACCGTGGTATACCCCCGCAGTCACCCGTGTAAGTCCCTAAAAAGATGGGCAACTAGGTTGCCAGCATGCAAACAGTCACCAGGCGAGTACAGTTAAAAGTCGGGTAGACCACAATGAGCAAGGTATCGAGCCCGGAACCTGTCAAGGGTATTGAGAGCAAATGGTATGGAATACAAATAAGGACCTCAAATGGATTCGAGACCCATGAAGCCCCGTGGAAAATGCAAATGACGGAATCCCAAGACAAGCCCTCTATATGTGTTCTCCACTACGATTGGTCCAGATTTGGAGGGGTTATCTCCGCTACCTTTCCACACGCAACCTCGTGTTTATCCCCTTTGTTAGAGGGGGGTCTCAGATAAATTCCATGATACTAGACTTAGACACTCTCTAACTCAGACTCTAATGTTTAATTTGAAATGGCCTTGAAGAGTTTCCTCTCCAATCTAATCCAAGGCCCTAATCCTGAACTAGCTGGTTAACCCTATAAACATGAAAGTCTAATAAATTTTAGATTCTATCATTAATTTTATGGCTTTGTCTTATGTCAAGGGGTATGTAAGTGAAACTGATGATGTGTAAAAGACAAAATAAAAAATGAGTAAAAAGCTGGAAATGAAAATTTTTCTTAATGCAAAATTTCAACAACTTTTCAATTTTTTTTTTTAAACTTTTCTAAGATTTTGGAAAGCAAACTCAAAAGAAATTTCACTTGATTACAAGCTACTTATGATCTAAGTAAACTGCAAAAACTTATGAAATAAATGACTTTTCCCTCGCTAATAATGCAGAAACACACTCTTCAACCAAACAAGAAAATGAAAAGAGATTTTTTTTTATTTAAATGCTTGATAAAGAAAAAAGGAAAAATACCAACAAGAAAAAACCAAGAAAAACAATTTTGGCCTAGTTGCAGATCACAAAGAATCAGGTCAAAAATCACACACTAGCAATTAAAAAAAAAATGACTCTCACTTGTCTAAAAACCTTAAAAAATTCTCTTATTTTTATGACAAATTTTTTAAATGAGAAAAAGCAGGCTAAGGGTAAGATTAATCCTAAGCTACTAACTGCTCAGATAGAGATTCAAACACCTGAGAGGAATAATTCTTATCAAGGGAAAGGATGAATGCCTTACCCTCAACAAAAAGTGTCTTGTACAAGCACGCGGCTGTTAATCTAACAGCACGTGTGTGAACGCATGTTGGATAGAGACAGAGGGTGTGTACACGTGGGCTAACCTTGTACAGGCCGCATGTATATCTAAACTCTGAGAAAAAATGAAAACAGACAACCCAAAACCAGGAAGAGACCACTGATATTGATAACCAGGATCCCTTGAAGGCTTGGACACTCTTTTTAATAGAAAAACAAATAATGTAAGGAAAAATGATAAAGCAAAAACAATCTGAGATAGGACTGCAACCAACCAAGATTCAGACAGAATTCCAGAAAACCCCTGAGAATGTTTGATTCTGACAGGGAAGAGGATGACTGCCTCCAAAATTCTCTGGACTCTACACGCTACTGCTACTTCCTCAGCTAGTGTTCACACGCAGGCTGTAAGAGAGTAGGGCGCGGGTACACGTGTGCAGACCTTATGCAGGCTGCGTGTACCTCTGTGGGTCCCGACAAACATAGTCAAGCAAATCAAAGAAAGATGGTATGGAAAACCAGATTCTCTGCTAGCTCATACCTTACAGAAATTAAAAGAAAAAACAGGCAAGAAAAACTAGTCTTTAAAACTACCCAAAAACTAAATAAAATTCCAGGAACCCTAGAGAGTTTCCCTAGTATGGTCGCCAATTCTGTTGTGAGGGAAATCTCCCTACGGACTAGAAAATAGGGTTTAAACTTTGCATGCAGATATGACTGAAGAAAAACTACTTTCTACCTTCATCCCTAGATTTAAATCCCCTTTTCTTAGTAAATGCATTGAAAGATCGACCTACCTCGTTTTCGACGTTTGATGTCGATCCTCCGTTGTACTTGATTACTTGTTCGCAATACTCCTTCCAAAGATGACCTGCATACAAGACAAGAAACAACTACGCATGCATTCTACTTATATACTAACGGGTTAGAAATCCAAACATATACTAATCAAACTATAAAAAGTTCATGAATTGGGACGGGAAAAGCATTTTCTTTATTACTTTGAATGAGTCAAATCACAAAAGTTGAGACCGGCCACCACTCCAAGAACCTGATCCTGGGCTCCTCTTCGACTGTCCTCCAACTGCTTTGCTTTGTATCTCCTTTGGCACAAGGAAAGGCTAAAGGGTTGGGACAATGGGAATATGCAAATGGGCAGAGTTTCTTTGCTATATTTTTCCTCCTCCAAATGGGGCCCCTACCCCTTCCTTTATAGGCTAGAAGGATCTAGGTATTTGGATGAACCCTCGGCCATGCATGGCCGGGAGTTTAAGTTAACTCACCCATAGCTTTTGTGTTCCGTCGACAACTTTCCTTTTTTCGTGCTTTTGTCGGTCCACATGGGTTGTTTTGGGTCAGCCAGTGTGTACACGTGTTCAGTAATGGAGTAGGGTGCATGGGCTTTTATAAAAGAGGTTTTTTAAAGAGTTGTTCAGCAGTGCTTTGGAAAAGAAGGGATATGAGATGGCTTGATGCCAGGTAAGCATGTGTGGTGCAATTTAGGGTTATAACACCTACTTACACATATATAATTAAAAAATTATTCAAAAGCTCCAAGCTTCAACTATTGGAAGCCCATTATCCAGCTTTACTTTCAAGTACCAATTATGGTATCCATACCGCAACAGTAACTCAATTTCTCTATCCCATGGAGTTGCTTTAGGAAGCATTCAACTTATTGTTCCTTGTTACTTGCTTCAATTAAACCTCATTGAAAGCACTGAATGGTTTTAGATCCACGATGTTCCATCCATTGATAAACTCTCATCAATGCTATGACTCCACAGACATAAACACTCTTTTCGCACACCTATTCATTCAGAAGCAACATTAGAACATACGTGCAATATATATACATGCAATTCTAATAACATTAAAACCTATATATGAATTACGAGATACATAGCATACAATGAATAAAGAATTGATACTTATCTTTTGATTGAGAAGACTTCCATATCAACATGGTCTAGGCTAAGGTACCAAACCCCAACAACATTCCAACCAATGGTCTCTCTTCCCCACGCTTGTCCCACCCCAGGAGTGTGCATCTTCACTGTCACACAGTCCATTGGTTCTTACACCTCTCTTTCCTTGGGCTTCAACAACATGCCAGACCAAAAGTCTTAGAGAACCGTGGCTCAAGAAGTTCCAACTGCCCTCAGAGGTCTCCAATCGACATCTTCCCCAAGCTACTCTTTGTATTCAACATTCTAACTTTTATCAATATCATCTCATCTACATCACCCACATGCAATTATCATGAGAGAACATAAAAAAATTCATTTAGGAACTCCAACTTAGTTCAAAAAGGAATTAAACTTTTTCCCCAAAATATGAAATTCCATTTCATAATTCTTCTTGGCTATTGTCATATTAGGAATGCAACCTTCCTTGTGGGTTTTCACAAGCACCAATCTGCATACCAATTTCCTGCAAGTCTTCATCTTGCATATTGCCAAAAATTTTCAGTATTTCCTGTACATCATAATTCAATTGAAATATGTACAAAATCTTATGCATTGATCTTAGAATTTCCCGCACCTAGCAATTCAATCAAAATTACCCAACAATTAATAAACTAGAACGACTCATCATTCTATGCATATGCATGTCCATAGTAATATCTGTAAGTTCATTACTTATTTTTCTGAACAAGAAAATTTCCTGTAGTCAATGCTCATGTGACTACTTGACTTGCAACTTTTCTATTGCAATGTCTAACACCTCCTTGAAATGTCCTCAACTTCATGAGTTAACAACATTTCAGTTGTTATTAACAATTATTTCCATGCAATAATATATATGCATGTACTTACAAAAGACATTCAATCATTGCATTTAGTATACAATTATGTCACTTACTATGCATGAGTGCAATTTTCGATGCATAATTAATCAGTGCACCTTGCATTGGATTACATAATGCTCTTTATCTCAATCATGTATCTCATCATCCATAAGTTGGAATTCGAGCTGATGTGTTGACACATTCTCCACACACTTCCTATTTTCTTCCCAATTAATTGGATGCCTTCCTTTTCGACCTGAACACTACACCAAGAATATAATTCTGTGGTGTTCATTAGTGTTAGCAAAAAGGTTACAATCCAAGTTTTGTTTAAAGGTAGGAATATTTTAGTACCTGTGTGGCTCATAACCTTTCCATATCCATACCTTGCCATATCCAACCATGTCCTGGTCTCATACATGACTAGCTTACTGACATTCACTCTATAACAAGTTGTTATCTTTTAATTATTTGGTTATTANTCTGTGGTGTTCATTAGTGTTAGCAAAAAGGTTACAATCCAAGTTTTGTTTAAAGGTAGGAATATTTTAGTACCTGTGTGGCTCATAACCTTTCCATATCCATACCTTGCCATATCCAACCATGTCCTGGTCTCATACATGACTAGCTTACTGACATTCATTCTATAACAAGTTGTTATCTTTTAATTATTTGGTTATTACCCCATAACCAAATGAACATGACATTCTAGTATGTCAGTGTGTGCATTTAGAAGCTAAAAGATTTGAATTAATACAGGCCTCTAGGCTTTACCACATCCAGTGGTATGAATTCAATAATATAATCATGTGATTTTATAAAATAACTCTGGATGAGGAAATTCTTACCTAAATTTCCTTTCAGCAATTATGCAAAAAGAGTAATAAAAAACTCATACCTACATGACTACCATTAATAAATTTTATACTACCTGAATGTACGATGGCAGTAGAAGATTTCATGCTTCTTTTATCAAACTTATAACCAACACTTCATCTCTCTATTGATTCCCTCCTTATGCAACAACATCATCAACAAAACTTTCAAACATGAAAGCATTCTTTCCTCTGGCTGACCCAACAAGCCATAACAGACTTGCTGCCACATAAATTGCAACAACTTCTTTCTCCCTATAAAAATTTTCCTTGTTGATCCCAAAAGTCTACAATTCTTCTCAGAGTACTGAATCTTCTTGTGCTATCATTGTAGTCACTGTACATGACTATTTCTTCCATGAGAACTTTCGACGCAATGCCCCTACCTCAGCGGGGTCTACTGACCTCCTGGTCAAAGGATCTTTTAATCTTCTGAGTCGAATTGACTCTTCGAGCTCATGATTGAAACCAAAACAATTATACATAGGCCAACCTTCTTTTTGCCTTGCAATTCACCTCCTGTTGCCACGTATCACTTTGTTAAAACCGTGGTATAAATTGTGGCCCGCTCTCAGAATTTTAACATCCAAGCAAGTTCTGGGCCCACAATCCAACTCGATTGTTGATATCTAATTCCTTGGTGATACCTTTCAATCAATGACTGTTCTATATTCTTTACCTGCCTCTGGCCAACTGTCTAATCAACGACCTTTTTTTTCCTTTCACGCACGATCTCAGATCTCCATGATCTGTCGACACGTAGCTCCCTTCCAAATCAATCGCTAGGATTGATTCTGACCTTCCGACCTTTGGGAGTTTCAAATATCAACTCTCGCCTCCTCCTCAGTAGCTATCTTTCAGAGTGGAATATCTGCTAACACTTGTCACTTTAGATGTGCGGCTACGATTTTCTCCACGTTTCCGGCCTTCGGGATTTTTAGTTCTCAAAATCTCGTTTCTTCTGGAGAGATTTCTCCAAAATGGCAGATTGTCTGCCATGTGTCCTCCTCAATAGATAGTTATGATCCTTCTTTGGGACTTCGTGAGTCCACTCTCATGTGCACCTTAAAAGATTTAAGTTTCATGCACTTTCCTTGGGATACAATGACTATTGGTCCTCGCACTCAGATCTGATCTCCTCCTATGCATGCTCCTTTTGTCTGGACGTGAAATTTGATGGCCAGATCTCTTCCTCTACAACTGATTTGATGGCAGCTGTCACTCCTCCTCCTGATCTTTCGCTTTCTCCCGAAATGGGAAAATTTCTAAGTGTCAAGGCTTTGACCTTTGATCCTTATGTCAGTCCTTGACTTTGGGTCTCATCTGCATTTCATAAGCGTTATCTCTTCTGAGATATTTAATTTATTCAGTCTCCTAAGGGTCTCAACCCTTCTATTTCCTTTCAAAGGAAAACTTTGTGCCCTCCTGGAAACCTTCTACTCAAAGCACACCTTGTGGAGCATTTCCTACAAAGTGTTCAACATCTCTGTGAGTATCTTCCTTTGATACTCTTCTCCCTAAACTCGATAAAGAAATCTCTCTGTGCACACTTTCACTCGCTTGATGCTCACTTGGCAGAGCCCTACAAAGTTCTTAGTGAATCTATCTCTCTCTGAACTCAACACATAGTTCTTCCTGTGCACTCCTTGCACTTTTCCTGATGAAGGTTCAACGATATCTCTCTTGAGCTTCTCTGAGGTTAACTTACCTCTGTCAATGCACTCCTTGTGGACAATGTGCACTGCTTTCACTCAAAAACACAAAGAAGAGAAAAAATTGAAACTTATTCAATACTTCACCAGTTTACGCATTCAAACCATGAAAAACATATAAAAACATAATAATGAACACAAATAGATAAACAAACTATATGTAGGAAAAACTGATTTTATATTATCTCTGTGAGTGTCTCCTAAGCACTATGTGAAAATTCAATTTGTGTCTGACACTCGCTGAACTCTGTAAACACAACGTGCAGTCAACTAGAATTTTTCAGGCCATCGTTCCTTAACAAATCCCACAACATTCATAAACCAATCTTATTTAAGAAAACGTTCAGATTTAATTTTCTTTCYGAGCTCTTATTTTCTCTGTAATCATTTTTGAGCACTAGCCCCTTTCTCTCAGTCCCCAATCCATGTGATCACAGGCCATGACCAAGCGCTAGATCACTAGGTGCTTACTTGGGCCTTCGATTTCTGAAGTTTTCAAATCACCACACAACAATCTCTCGGAGTTCCAKATTACTGAACTCATGAAGTAGGGYGGATTAACCATCCATGTATTCTCAACATCCAATGACTAACACTTACTATGGAACCTCAGGCATCCGATTTCTAGAACTTCAGGTCTTCATGACTTCAGAGGATTTCAAATTCATGCATCCCAAACCATTAATCTCCAAACATTCCCATGTCACCTTTGTTGACATCATTGCATCACATCACTTAACATTTTCCAATTGTGGGGGCATGCAATGGTGGTTTGGAGAAACCCTCCTTTCATCCCTCAATTCTTCTGACGTTGACACATAACCCCTCGGTGAAATTGTGGTTTGGATTGCATGACCTCCTTGGATAATTAACTTTTGTGCAACTTGGGTCCCTGCAATGCCTTCTGGCCATTGATCTTGATGCATCATGATCAACGCCACTGTGGGTCCTCCGACATTTAACTTTGTTATGTAACCTCAGGTCCCACTAACCATTCTCATATGGAGTGCCATGTGGCAGAATACTAGCGACTGATACATGGCCCATTCACATCACATTCCAAACGCCATTTCAATCTTCCATGGGTTTGAAACCCACTAACACGGGGCACACATCTCATGTTTCCACGTCCATCCAAGTGGCATCATCATGACCCACTACTTCAGCTCTTTTGATATAACAGTAAGATTTTTCCCAGATCTACGGTGTAGATTTCCTCGAGGACTTCAAAAGTTTGTGCAGTAGACTTCACTGAAGTCATAAATTCTAAAGGGCTTCCAGGTTAACTCTTCTGCACCTTCCCCAGATCTAACGGTCAKTCGTAAGGAATTTCCCTTCCTTCTGAAAAGATCCTACGGTGAAGAACAGACTATGTTACTCTGTGGATTTCCAAAGGAATTCATGGCTAACTKCCTCTCAACATTACTAGATACGAYGGTTGTGAAGGATTCTCCTTCTCCYGAATAGATCCTAAGGTCCACATTACTCTGCAGCCCAATACCACTTCTGTCGTGGTTTTACGACACCGCTACTCATCCTGAGCTTCGTAACACGACCAACGTAAATTCTTGTCACTCAGGAAGGTTCTGAGGTTCGAAATTTGTCCTCCAGACACAATTTCCTCTTGAAACCTTGGGTCCAATGACCACTTATCCAACCCATTTAGGATCAATGTTTGAAACCTTGTCTATGAACTTGAATTTTTTCCATTTCGACAAAAATTATTTTCCAAAAATTTTTCTTCAACTACCACTAACATAGCCCATCTAGGCTCAGTGTTGAAACCATGCTCTGATACCATATTGTAACATCCCTAGCCCTCCACCAGGTCGGGCAACGTTACCAACACAACCTTAACTTAGACTTTAAAGATTTGATACCATATTATAACATCCCTTGCCCTCCAGAGACTGGGTAATGCTACCACGCGGAATATACACTTATATGATAAATATATGCATTTTAATGAATTTAAAACACTTAATCATGATAAACACAGAATTACAGCTACTCGTTTAGAATCAATGGAACTAATCGTAATTCATATACACAATGGAAAACATGATAACATTCAAGCATAAAAAAACATGCATAAAATACATAATTAAGCACAACAATGATACTTATCTTTTAGCTGGAGTAAATCCATCAACTGCGTGCAGACCTTCCATGAACCTCCCAACCTTAGATCATGCTTCTCATCACTCTCAGCAGTAGGTCACCCCTGAGATGGGAATAAACTCCATCGGGCAAGGGAATTCTAGGCTTGGAAAGTACAACAAGAAAGTTGCACAAAGCAACAGGAAGGATCTTTTATCCCAGGAGCCACTTACGCCCAAAACCCACAGACCCTCATTCCCCACATGCCTTCTCCACCCTAGGAGGATATACCTTCACTAATACAATTCCATCGGCTAGTACCCCTCCCTTACCTTAGGCTTCAACAACATTATGGACCAAAAGTCTTAGAGTACTGTAGCTACTACGAGACTCCCTTCCACAAGAACTCACTTCTCAACAAACTCTCTCACCCAAGAGATTTTCTCACAGGCCTGACAACTTACCTCTTCAATGAGTCTTCGACTCAGCTACAACCGGGTATGGGTGACAACAACAACAACAACAAAAATAAAAACAACAGGGAAAAATGGTTATGGACACCCAAAAGGAAACAACCTAACGCTAAGTCACAACACGGCTCAGGAGACTATAATTGCGTCGGGCTTCATAGGAAGTAGAACAAGATGGATTCATAGTTTCTATTTTCAGAGATGCATGAGGATATGTAGACGTCAGGAGACGAAGGTCTCAGTTTCATATGGAGGATGGAAGAATGATAGAGAACAATATTCCCGTGAGGGTTTCCTTCACTATGCGCGGGTATGTAGAGGCAGAGGAAAAACGGTTCAGACATCCCAGATCCTCACGAACTTAGGTGGAGTATGAAAGAATGAGAGAGTGAACCCACAACATAGCTGATGCTTTAGCTTTTAATTGCATGAGCCCAGGTCGACACTTGTCTTCCTAGAGCTGCATGCACTCCATTTAGCCTATGTCCCCTTTCTAGGAAATTAGGATAACAAAAACATATCATGTCCACCTTAGTCTTCAGGAATTAATATTAAAATATTATTCCTCTAGAGGTAAGCCCCTTAGCTTAGCCCCTAGGCCCAAATACTTATCCCCCTCCCTTGTCCAACCTTGTGGAAGCTTATTCCCCCATCACTCTTTCTTCGTGGTTGGTCTACACGCAACGATGTTTTTATATTAACAAAGTGCATAATTACAAGTACAAAACAAGCTCCTAGCCTTTAACACCTAGGCTCTGTGGCCTACTTGCACATAAGCTTACCAGCTTACAATTTCTCATCTCACCAGCCTACAAAACATGTTTACAATACATAGATATAACTGGGGCTCGTCCTTGGGGTATTACACCGAGGATAAAGTAAGTTCATCTTACAAGATCGGGAGGAAGAGCGTTAAGTTACCAAGAGGGCATCAGAAAGTCCACAGGAGGTTGTCGGAGAGTCGAGAACCTCGAA
>JASDQU010025901.1:18978-44703 GCA_032191745.1 Picea mariana | reverse complement strand
GATGATGTTAGCATCTATATATCATGCGTGGAACACATAGGATGAGACACATGTCATGTTGATATCATCATGGTGACGTGGAAGCACCACAGGCTGCCATGTGTCACTCATTTTGGCATTTTCGGTCATTTCGTGGACCAATAAAAATGTGCCACATGGCAGTCCGTACAGCCATGTGGCAGACTATACAATGACATGGCAGGATTATGTGGTAACTGAGGTGGCAGATCGTACACTGACATGGCAGGTGATTGTACAGTTGGTTAACATGGCCCAATGGTTGGCTGCCACATGGCAGTGGGCAAATTCCCTATGAGGGCCCAAGAACGAAATTCCAAAAATAAAAAGAATGGCACGTCCACCAAATCTGGAGGAACCCCGCCAAATATGGCGCCCAACAGACATATCCAAACCTTTTTTAAAGTTGGCAGAACCACCGAATATATTAATATATATATGTTATAACCAACGCCCAAAAGCGGAGGCCCGCGGGCTCGACACCGTGACCTCCCCCTTCATCTACGCCTTAACAAATGCTCTGCCAACCACTAGGCCAAAAAACCTCTTTGTTTACAATGCCCAAAAATTTATTTAAATTTTGAATCCACCCAGTGCTGGAGGGAGGCACGTGATGGTATGATCGAGCACATTTTATGAGGTAGTTTTTGGAATTAATTGCAAGTTGCAGGGCATGGAAACCGAGACATAGTTTCTCTTGGGCCTGGGAGTTCCAGAGTCAGATTGAGGCGTGGAGACAGGCATTTTTGGGTAATTCGATGCCACGAATTCAATGGTGTTGTTTTTTTTCTGATTTGAGCAAAGCTTCTGCAGCTTGATTCCAAAATGAGGTATACTTATGTGTTTTGCCAAAAAAATTGTTGAGTTAATAAAAAGGCCTACCCATTTGAGAGCAGGACTCGGAGATGTAGTCCACCAGGGACAAACTATGTTATCAATTTTTTTTGTTTATATTTGATTCTTATGTCTCTTCATTATTGATCTTTTCCTTCTTTAATGGTGCACTTTAATTTATGCTCATTTAATACAATTCTTTATAAGTCACTTCGATGAAAAGATCATGGATCATGTTGGTATCATAGCAATCATATTTGAATTGAATTGTTGAATGTGAATGCTTACTAGGGCCAAGCATAAATAGAGTGAAGGAACTCTTAAGACTTTCAATCCCGAATTTGGTCGTGCATCCTAAAGGAAGAAAATGGAAGAAGAGGACAAACGTGATGAACATGAGAAAAACCTTCAAGTGGTCTTTTATCGCATGTCAGAAATGGTCAAATGAATGTATGGAGACTATGAGAAGAGGATGAAGAATAAAGGGAAGAAAAAGGAAGAACAAGTTGATGATGATGCTTCGGTAAATCAAGGGGCGGGAGGAGACCCTCCTGAGCCTCCATCTTTACCATCAAGTTCTAGTTCTTCTTCCTCTGAGCATTCTCATCATTCTCATCATTTTATCCATAAAGCCTCTTTTAAGAAACCATTATTAAATCTTGATGTAAAAATTTTTTTACCTATGTTTAATGGAGATGTTAATCCTAAAAAGATAGATAATTGGATCCGACGGGTTGAAGTATATCGTTGTGTTCAATATATTGATGAAGAGGAAATTAAAGTGCAATTGGCTTCTCTTCAGTTGGAAGGCACCACTCTTGTATGGTCAGAGAGAAAACTTCAGGACATAAGTAAGTGTGGTAATATTCTTTCCCCATGGTCGGAATTTAAATCAGTGATAAGGAAACAATTTTATCCATTGGGTTATTTACATAAAGCAATGATGGAATGGAAAACTTTAAGACAAAGTAAAGGTCAAAATGTATAAAGTTTCATAGAACAATTTAGGAAGAAATCTCTTGCATTAAACATTCCTTTGGATTCTTATGAAACTTTAATGATGTATATTGGCACACTTCACAATTACATTCGTCATACTTTTCTATTGTTTAACCCCACCGGTCCTGACAAAGTTTGTGTGCAAGACACTCACCTTGAGAACAAGGGAAAGCATGTTCAAGAAGATCCCACAAAGAAACCTTACAATATCCCACATAAGTCATTTAAGAAGTTTAAAAGGAAGGACAAGAAAACCGCCACAGTAAGGAGAGAAGAAGGAAATCCATCTTGCACTCATTGCAAGAAAAGTGGTCATGATGATGAACATTGTTGGAAACTACATCCAGAGAAGGGGCTGAAACAGTTTGGTGGAAAGGGGAAGACAAAAATCGTTGCTACAGTGCAACAAGATCTTGGTTCTGATTCAGGAGATGAAGGAAATATCACAGTGGTTGGAGTACAAGGTAAAGATCCCCTGCATGCTAGTTCAAATTTCAATAATGAATCTCATGATGATGAACAAAAGAAGAATGAGTTATTTCATATAAGTGTTGTATCTAAACACACCAAGATAGATAAGCAGTCTTGTTTTGTCATGAGAAAAAATACCACCTTACTAAAGGGGGAGTGGAATATATTGTTAGAGCTCACAACATGAGGGTAAACACAACACTTGGTAGTTCAGGTCAAATGAAGAGACTCATAAACACTAATAAAAGATATGTGCTCATGGTCGTAAGGGAGAAAGATTTTGGAATATTCGATGCTTTCCAAGGATGTGATCCTTCTCATAAGAAAGAATTAATTGATATTGTTTCTAAGTATAATGATATTTTCTAAGAACCAGATGGATTACCTCCTAAGAGGGAAATCCAAGATGAAATACATCTTCAACAGAATTCTCCTACTCCTAATGTGGGCATGTACAAGAGGTCAAGTTGTAGAGATGACAAAAATCAAGAAGCAGGTACAAGGCTTATTGGATCAAGGGGTCATCAGGCCCAACTCATCTCCTTGTGGTTCTCCGATTGTAATGGTGCCAAAGAAAGATGGCACATGGTGAATGTGTGTCAATTACCAGGCCTTAAATAAAATCACAGTGAAAAATCGATACCCTCTTCCTCATATATATGATTTACTTGATTAGTTAAAGAATGTCATTTATTTCACTGAGTTGGATTTGCGCAGTGGATACCATCAGATCAAGGTTGTAGAATAGGATGCATGGAAGATTTCCTTTAAACCAAACAGGGATTGTTTGAGTGGTTAGTTATGTTGTTTGGATTTGTAATGCTCCAACACCTTTCATGCGTGTGATGAATGATGTATTAAGGCCTTTTATAAATGATTTTGCAATTATATATTTAGACGACATTCTTATATCTAGCGGTAATTGGGATGAACATGTGAGGCGTGTAAATAAAGTATTGGATACTTTGCAAAGGAAAAATTTGTATGTAAAATTGTCCAAATGTGAATTTGGTAAGATTGCACTTGTGTACTTAGGTCATATTGTAGGAGGAGGACAATTAAAAATTGATCCTTCCAAGATTGATGTAATTGTAAATTTGCATGAGCCAAAAAGTGTAACCGAGATACGGAGCTTCTTAGGTGCAGTCCAGTATTGGAGGAGGTTCATTTCAAAATTCTCCTTTATAGCAGCTCCTTTGCATGCCTTAACCAGTGTGAAGAACACTTTTCAGTGTGGAGGAAAGCAACAGAAAGATTTCGACACTTTGAAGGAAAAGATGAGTACCGCACCAGTATTAGCACTGTCGAATCTTCAACAACCTTTCGAGATCAAGAGAGATGTCAGCAGATACGCCATGGGTGCAGTATTGATGCAATATCGTAATCGTATATGTTACCACTCTGAAACTTTTAACCAAATTGTTGTTAACTATCCTACATATGATAAAGAGTTGTATGCATTAGTTCAAAGCATAAAGAAATGGAAGCACTACTTGTTATGGAAGAAAACAATCATACATATAGATCACCAACCCTTACAGTATCTCCAAGAACAAACCAAACTACAACAATCTCGACATTACAGATGGATGGGTTTCCTACAACAATTTCATTTGATAATCAAGTACAAAAAGGGTACAAGTAACAAGGTAGCTGATATGCTTTCTAGACCTCCTATTGTTTCTTCTATTATTTTGAAGAATACTCTTTATCTCATGATAGCTATGTGGAACAATATGCCATTAATGAAGATTTTAAAGAAGTATATGAGAAGCTAACCCATGGTGCACAGGTAGAGAACTATTGTCTGCAGGGAAAATAACTCTACCATCTTAGAAAGCTATGTATTCCTACAAGTGAACGAGTCCATATAATACAAGAAGCTCACACTTCTCTTGTGTCTAGGAATTTTGGGGTAGGAAAAATTATGGCTCATTTACACAGGTTTTGTTACTGGCCTCAAATGAAAGAAATTGTAACTAAATATGTAAAGGGGTGTGTGAGGTGTTCTACTTGTAAGCCCACTAATAGACAATTGGGGATATACTCACCACTACATGTTCCATCCCATCCATGGGAAAGTATCTCCATGGATTTTGTAGGGGGTTTACCAATGTCAAAAGGGGGTCATGACTATTTGTATGTTGTAGTGGATAGGTTCAGCAAGATGTGTATCTTAATTCCATGCAAAAAGTAGATCATTGATGAGCATACTGCTAATCTCTTCTTTCAGTATGTTTAGGTTCACTTTGGGTTACCCACATCAATTATCTCGGATTGAGATACTCAATTCCTTGGGGATTTTTGGACAATCTTGTGGAGAATGATGGACACCAAATTGAAGAGGAGAATTTTTTTCCATCCATAGACCAACAGACAGACAGAGGTTGCAAACCAAACAATGGTAATTTTTCTTTGAGGCTACTGTAACAAGCATCCCAATTTATGGGATGAACAGATACCCTATGTACAACATGCTTAGAATCGAGCCTTACATTCCTCCACTCATTGTTTTCCTTTTGAAACATGTTTTGGGTACCTACCTAAAGTTCCTTTGGACTTGATGTATGGGAGAGATGTCGATTCAAATGAAGAAAGAAATGAAGACAAAGCTCGCAGGTTCATCTAGAGGATCCAACAAGTACACCAAGCAGTCAGGGAATAGTTGATCATCAGTTCTAGGCTGGAGATCGAGTAAGGCTTCACATCAGCAAGGAGAAATTGAAGGGTGAAGGCAATAAACTCAATCCCATTCGTTATGGACCCTTCACTATTTTGAAGAAAAGTGGTACCAATTCTTTTTGTCTGGATCTTCCACCTTATATGCAAATTTACTCAGTTGTAAATGTAGAGAATTTGAAACTTTTTTAGCCTTCCATGATCATGGATCGAGATGAGGAAGTTTCAATACCTTCAGTTGATGAATTTTTTCCTGAGTACTTGGATGAGTTAAAGGAAGATATCATCCTGGACAGAAGAACGAAGAATTCACGCAGGGGTGATGTTGATTATCTTCGAGTAGGCTTAAAGGGAAAACATCCAAGCAAAACAAAGTGGATTGAGAAGGAAAAGATGAGAGAACTCTTCCCTCATTTATCTGTTGATTGATGAAAGCTTTTGGTGGTCCAAAAATCTCTCAATGGGAAGGCGTGATCCAAAAAGGATACAGAGAATACTAAGGACAGCTCAAAACTCACAGAAGCAACTCAGGAAGCTCAGAATGGCCTTAGTAGATAGAGAAAGGAAAAAAATTCAAAAGTCATCAAAACTCAGTGAAAGTGGCATCATCGCAAAGAGAGCGTTGCAAGATTTCCAACAGTGCAAATGGATCATCAAACAGAGTTATGGATCGAAAGATATTCAGGGTCAAAGTTTGGTCATCCTAGCCCAGTCAATAGGGGATGAGTCGACATCCGTACTATTGACGTCAACATCAGTACGGATGACATCAGCATCTATACAACATGCGTGGGACATGCAAGAGGTGACATGTGTCATGCTAATGTCTGCATGGTGACATGGCAACACTAGAGGATGCCATGTGTCACTCATTTTTGGCATTTTTGGGTCATTTCATGGACTGGTAAAAATGTGCCACATGGCAGACCATACAACCACGTGATAGACCATGCAGTGATGTGGCAGATGACGTTGAAGGATGACATGGYAGGATGATGTGGTAGCTRAGGTGGTAGACCATATGCTGACATGGCAGGTGATTGTACACTTGGTTGACATGGCCCAATGGTTGGATGCCACGTGGCCCAGTCATGGGATGCCATGTGGTAGTGGGAAAATGCCCATCGAGGGTCCGAGAATGAAATTCCAAAAACAAAAAGATTGGCAGATCCGCCAAATCTAATGGAACCCCACCAAATCTAGCACCCAATGGACATATCCAAACCTCTGCTAACGTTGGCGGAACCACTAAATATGTGTATGTGTGTGTGTGATAACCAACGCCCAAAAGGGGAGGCCCGTGGGCTCGACCTCGAGACCTCCCCCTTTATCTATGCCTTAACAAATGCTTCGCCAACCACTAGGCCAAACAACCTCTTTGTTTACGATGCCCAAAAATTTATTTAAATTTTGAATCCGCCTAGTGCTCGAGGGAGGCACGTGATGGTACAGTCGGGCATGTTTTATGAGGTAGTTTTTTGAAATTAATTGTAGGCTGCAGGTCATGGAAATCGAGACAGAGTTTCTCTTGGGCTTGGGAGTTCCATAGTCAGATTGAGGCGTGGAGACAGTCATTTTTGGGTAATTTGACGCCATAAATTCAATGGTGTTGTATGTTTTCTGATCTGAGCAAAGATTCTACAACTTGATTCCATAATGATGTATACTTATGTATTTTGCCAAAAATTTTGCTGAGTTAATAAAAAGGCCTACCCATTTGAGAGCAGGACCTGGAGACGTAGTCCACCAGGGGAGAACTCCACTATCAAGTTTTTTTGTTCATATTTGATGCTTATGTCTCTTCATTATTGAGCTTTTCCTTCTTTAATGGTGCACTTTAATTTATGCTCATTTAATACAATTCTTTACAAGTCACTTCAATGAAAATATCTGAGATCGCTAGACCTACTCACGCTACTTGGAAAAGCCGCCTTGACATTCTTTCCAAGTGCACACCCTCTACGCACACCCTATTTATCAACACTGAAATATGGAATAATAGTGAAAATCTCCCTCAGAATCGACAAAGCTCTATAGTGCAAGTGTCCCAACCTCCTCTTCCATAACTCACACAAGTTGTCATTGTCATGAACTAAGTCCTTAATAGAATTTCCTGTCAACCTATATAAATTACCCTCTCTTACCCAATGACCATTGTTTTTTCAGGGATAGGTCCCTCTATATGAATGATTATTTTCCCTCTCTTAAATATAACTACAAAATCCATGTCCTCCATAATTGAGACTGAAAGAAAATATTTCCTAACTCCTAATACATAAAGCACATCTTGGGAATCAAATGAACCACCTAAATCAAGCTGAATCAAAATAGTTCCCTCACCCTTCACTGCATACTTGGTGTTATCACTAAGTTCCACAAGGATCCACGAATACTTCTCCATTAGACTGTTGAATAACTCACGTGATTTTGTCATGTTATGAGATGAACCATTATCCAAGTACCATGCAATCTTAGTGGTTGTGATGGTAGAAAGGAAATAAATTAGTGAGAAATCCCTCTCAAACTTTGCAGCAAACTCATCCAAGTGATCTTCTTTAGATGTTGCTACCTATTGTGATTTTTCTCTTCCTTTCTTGTTCTATAGAGACTAGGATTCATGCGAAGAAATTTATTTTACTCAATTCCTTCTTCTTCCTCTGCTATGGATTACCTCCTTCATTGTTACCCTTCTTTCTAGAAACCTTCCCTTTTCCCTTCCTTGTCTTACTAATAAGGGCCAATTTCTCATCACTACCTCCTTGCTTGCTGAATGTAGACTCCTCTCGATTCTCTTCCTAGATACAATCATCCAACAACCTTTGCCAATATCAAATATTTTCCCAAGCCCAGACTCCCTTAACAAATGGTTCCCAAGACTTTTGGAAACCATTTAGTGCCACACTTACAAGTTCTATGTCTTCCACTTTCTCTCCAACAGTTGCAAGTTGAGAATGTACCTGAGTGGTTCTCATGAAGTAGCTGGTAATATTGTTAGATCTAGATATATACACTAATCTGAGTTTATTTCTTAATATCGACTTCCTATTCAAGTTCTCTCTTTGGAATAAGTGTACCAGGGCATCAAACATTTCCTTGTCCATCTTCTTCTTATATAAGTGAGGAATCAAATGATTTGTTACTGCATCCAATATTACCTGTTGGGATTTGATCTCGTTCTTGTAGTGAATTTCCAAATATTGCAAATCCGTCAGTGGGGGAACTAGTTTGTCAACAATCTCCCAGAGATCATATTCCTTGAAAAGAAAAGCAACTTTTTCTTTCCAAGATAGGAAGTTGGATTCTCCATCCAATCTGTCTTTAACTCTCATACTTGTTGTTTCCATCCCTTAACTCGTTGCTAAAAATTCACTTGCACACACCTACAAATGCCTTTTTCCACGGTATCCCACATATGTATGCACTTTCACGTTCTATATCTCATGTACACATGCACCTTGACTGACCTATTACACATATACACCTACATACGACTACAAAAACAAGTTCTACTACTATACTATTGTTTTTCTGAAATCTTTCCTTCGATTTATAACTATTGGTTTAGATATCTACAAAGATCTCCTTGTAAATCTGACATATCTACTACAAAATGTTGTGGATCTGAAATCTGGCTCCCTCTCAGAGTGAGATCTTTGATAACATGTTAACATTCTAATCCAAATACCCAAGTAAATTGTTTACTAGTGATTTCCTTGTTGTAAATCATATTAGTAGCTTAGAAAACAAAATACACTTGTTAGAATAATTAACTGAAATAAATAATGGAAGCAAAGAAACCAATTTCAATCACACAAATATTTCTTCCCTTCAAATCAGTTTATCATTAGAATAAACTCAAAGATTACACAAGCTCCTTTATAGGAAAAATGGCCCACAAAGAAATACATAAAATTATAGACAACACCTGCAAACCCTAGCAACTCTTCCTTGGTTTTATGTGTTAGAAAAACAGGATCGCAGAGAAATAAAATAATACAAATGCGTAATTAAAACACAGAAGATACACAATACGATAGAGACATAGATATACATGGTTCACCTAGTGTGGGCTATGTCCACCATAGAAATTGTCAGGTCCTTCCTTTTTATTATCCAGCAAATGAAGGGATATAACCTACATCACACCCACTATAACTTCATCTTCTTTCTCTCATAGTCTCCTCTCTTAGAATAAAATATTCGCAATGATGCATAACCTCAATACATTTCCCTCATAAAAGAGGGTTTCCTTCTAGGGAAAAAAACCCTAACATAACTTCTACCGTCAGAACTACAACCTTATAATGAATGGTCCATATTTACTATGAAATTACAATACAATTTTTCCTTCGAGGGCTTCACCCTCGAACCCCCTCCGGGGGTCCACTTTCCCCCAGACCCCCCAACCAGGGGGATGAACCCCTTGGACCCCGCAGAGGGGGTAATCCCCCTCTACAACCCCCTCGTGTTGAGGGTTGTACAATATTCCAGGATGTACAGTCTTCATGGGGTATAAACATGGATGAAAACAAATACCTATGAAATAGGAAGATAATTAGGCTCCACAACCAACAATCTCCCACTTGGAGACTAATCAAAACAACTCCATTGTTGTTGTACCTGTTGGACTATACTCCACCTTGGACATATAAAATTTCTAATCTTCACCTTCATGCTTGAATATGAATTGAAACTGAGCAATAATTCAATTTCTCCTTGGTTACTCCCTTTGTTAACATGTCTGCAGGATTCTGACTATTGTGTATATTTTCCAACTTCAAATGTCCATCTTCCAAGACAGATCGTTTGAAATGGTACCTAAGTTGTATATTCTTAGTCTTCAAATGGAAGGTTTATTTCTTTGCAAGATGAATGGCACTCTCACTATCACAGTACAACATGTTATTCTCTTGATTCTTTCCCAATTCCTCCATAAAACTTTGTAACCAAATCATCTCTTTACTAGACTTTGTAGCAGAAATATACTCTGCCTCTATTGTTGAAAGTGAAACAACCTTTTAAAGTTTCGAAATCCAACTTATTGTTGTTCCACCTACAGTAAAAACATACCTTGTGGTGCTCCTCCTGCTTTCTTTATCATCTTCCATATCTGAATCAACATATCCCTGTAGAACAATTTCTAAGCCTCCAAAACATAATGCATGACTAGCAATACCTTTCAAATACCTTAGAATCCACTTCAATGCCTCCTAATGTTATTTACCTGGATTTTTCATATACCTACTCACAACTCCCCCTACGTGTGCAATAGCTGGTCTTGTGCAAACCTTCATATACATCAAACTGCCAATTGTTGATGAATAAGTGACCCATGACATGTATTTTATCTACTCCTGTGTCCTGGAACACATTTCCTTAGTTAATTTGAAATGGTTGGCCAAAGGTGTACTAACTGGTTTTGCATTCTGCATTCTAAACCTCTCCAACACCTTCTCTATGTAGTCACCCTAAGACAATGTCAATTTGTGATTTTTCATGTCTCTTGTTATTCTCATACCAAGGATTTTCTTTGCAGCACCCAAATCCTTCATCACAAATGAATTAGTTAATTTCTTCTTGAGAACATTTATATCCTACATATTAGACCCTGCAACAAGCATGTCATCTACATACAATAGCAAGATAATATAGCTTCCATTTTCTAGCTTTTGAAAATAAACACAATTATCAGAATGACATCTACAATAACCTTGTTCTGTTATAAACCTGTCAAACTTCAAATACCATTGCCTTAGATCTTACTTTAGGCCATACAATATCTTATTCAACATGCATACCAAAGTTTCCTTCCCTTTGACCTCATACCCATGTGGTTGTTGCATATAGATCTCTTCCTCCAAATCCCCATGGAGAATTTTTTTTTTTACATCTAACTGTTCAATATGAAAATCTTCTACTACCACAAGACTTAAAATAGTCCTAAATGAAGTCATTTTAAAAACAGGAGAAAATATTTCATCAAAATCTATACCTTTCTTGTTTGCAAACCCCTTTACAACAAGTCTAGCCTTGTACTGCTTTTTGCCTCCATCTTCTTCCTTCAACTTGTAAACCCATTTATTATGCAATGCATTTTTTCCTACAGGAAATTGAACCAAGTCCCAAGTCTAGTTATTTACCAAGGAATCCATTTCCTCTTCCATGCCTTGCTCCCACTTCTTTTTAGTGTCTACTTGCATTGCCTCTTCATAACATTATGCTCACCAAAATCAGCCAAAAATAAATAATGCAATGAAGGAGAGTATCATTCAGGAGGTCTACTTAACCTAGTAGATATTCTAACAACACTTGCAGGAGTTTGAGGTACTTGTTGCTCCTGTTGTTGTACATTTTGATTTTCTGATACCTTTGGAATTTCTTTTTCAGTGATCTCATCAAGCACTATGCATTATGGTTTTTCTTTTTCCTGTTTCTTTCCCTCCAACTGATCTTTGTACATGAACTTCTCATTGAATATGACATCTCTACTCCTTATGATTTTGTGATTTTCATAATCCCATAAGCGATAACCAAAATCATTAACACTGTATCCAATAAATGTACACTTCTTGGATTTTGACTCAAGCTTTGTTCTACTTTCTTTATCAATATGGAAAAATCCTTCACAACCGGAAATCTTCAAAAAAGAATAGTTTACCTTTTTACCTTTCCATGCCTCCTCTGGAATTCCACCATCCAAAGAGCTTGAAGGTCCTTTGTTTATTAAGTAAACAAAATTATCTACAACATCTGCCTAGAACTACAAGGGAAAAACAACATGCAATCCCATACTCCTTGCATGCTCCATGATTGTTATGTTCATCCTTTTTGACACCATTTTCTTGTGGTTTTCCTAGAAATGTCTTCTCTTTATGAATCCCATGGTATGAACAATAATCATCAATCTCCTTGATGCAATATTCACCTCTAATGTATTATGTGAGACACTTCAACCTTTTTCCTATCTCATTCTCAATGAAAGATTTCCATTTCTTAAAAGTATCAAAAACATCATATTTGTGTCGAATGCAATAAACCCGTTTTTCTAGTTGCATCATCAATAAAAGTAACATAATACCGAGAGCCACCAAGAGATGATACCTGAGCTAGTCCCCATATATCTGTATGGACAAGCTCTAACCTTTCACTCTTCTTTTCTTTTCTGACTCTCAGAAATCTGACTCTCTTTTGTTTTCCATAAACACAATGCTCACAGAAATCCAAATCAATTTGTTTAAGATGTGGAAAAAAAAATCTTTTACGAAGTATCTGCATCCCCTTCTCACTCATGTATCCAAGCCTATGATGCCACAATGTTCTATCCACTCCTATAGAAGCTAAAGAGATAGAAGAATCAATATTACCAGTGCATAAATACAATGTACCTACCTTCTCTCCTTTTGATATCACCAGTGATCCTCTGGTGACCTTCCACACCTTATCTGTAAATATGGATATACAACCTTCAATTTCCAACTGCTTTGCTGAAATTAGATTTTTTCTTAGATCTGGAACGTGTCTTACCTCTTTCAACAACCACTGGTTTCCATTCCTTTGCTTTATTTTTACCTTTCTCATTCCAACAATTTTGCATGGTGCATCATCACCCAACTGAACCTATCCAAAATCACCTTGAACATAATCTAAAAAATGTTTCATATGGGGTGTGGCATGAAATGAAGCCCCTAAAACTACTACCCAAGACTCAGAAATATAATCTAAAGAAATAATCAAAGAATCTTGTAACACATCACCTGTTACATTTGCTTCTTTATTTTTCTCTTGTTGTCCATCTCTTTGTTTCTTTGGAGCTATGCAGTCTTTCTTCAGATGTCCTTTCTTCCCACAATTCGAGTGCTCTATCTTTCCCAATCTGGATTTGGATCTACCCTTCCTAGAATTCTCGTGGTTCCCTGAGCCATTTCCTCTATCCTTTTGTCTTCCCCTATTCTCCATGTTTAATGCATTACCTGATGTCTCACATGTTCTTTTCCGTCGCATTTCCTCGCTAAGGATAACACCAACAACATCATCAAATTTTAAATTGTTTAAACCAGAGACATAGTTACTTACAACCATGACCAAGTTGTTCCAACTTTTTTGCAATGAGCATAAGAATAGAAGTGCCCTGACCTCATCATCAAAGTCCACTTTTACAAAACTTAGCTGATTAGTAACCGTATTCAATTAATTTAAATGATCCACAACAAACCCACCTTCTGACATCTTCATATTAAATAATATCTTCATTATAAATACCTTATTGGACATCAAGGGTTTTTCATACAATTTAGCCAATGTGTCCATCAGCTACTTTGTTGTCTTTTCTTTCGAAATATTGAAAGTCACCGACGTTGTCAGGCTTAACCATATCATTCCTAGTGTCTTTCTATTAAGAACCTCCCATTCTTCGTCCTTCATGGCCATTGGTTTCTTTTCTATTCCACCCAATGGTAGGAATAGATCCTTCTAATATAAATAATCTTCCATCTACATCTTCCATAAATGGTAGTTTTGGCCATTAAATTTCTCGAACCTAAACTTTCCTTCTTTCGCCATTGCTCCCACTCGAACCAAGAACCCTCTTTTCCTGTGAGTTACCTTTTTCTCTGATACCAGTTGTTAGAAAAATAGGATCGCAAAGCAATAAAGTAAGACAAATGCRAAAATAAAACATAGAAAATACATAATACAATARAGACACAGATATGCGTGGTTCACCTAGTGTGGGCTACGCCCACCAAAGAAATTGTCAGGTCCTTCATTTTTATTATCCAGCAAATGAAGGGATACAACCTAMATCACACCCACTATAAATTCCTCTTCTTTCTATCACAATATCCTCTCTCAGAATACAATATTTGCAATGATGCATAGCTACAATACATTTCCCTCATAAAAGAGGGTTGCCTTCTAGGKAAAAAAACCCTAACATAACTTCTACCATCATATTTGCGACCTTATAATGAACGGTCCAGATTTACTATGAAATTACAATATACATTTACAARACAATTTTTCCTTTGGGGGCCCGCTTGCCCCTAGACCCCCCAACCGGGGGGATGAGYCCCCCAGACCCCGCAGGGGGGGCAATCCCCCCTTGCAACCCCACCGCGTGGAGGGGTGTATAGTATTCCAGGATGTACAGTCTTCAAGGGGTATAGACACGTCTGAAAACAAAGACCTATGAAACAGGAAGATAATCAGGTTCCACAACCAACATTACGGTCCCATACAATCACTTGCTTAGACTTATACACATCTTCCTGCACTATAGTGTGTGTATGCACATGATTTCCTACATTTTAGCCTGCATACAAAATCACCCTAACTGACCTGCACATTGCGTACAACTATGTACTTGTTGTTGTGGCTTTTGTTTTATTTGTTGTATCTTCCTACGACTATCCTTATTATCTTTTCTCCCTCACCTGTACTTATCTCTAGATGAAATTCCTTGTCCACCTATCTAAGATCTCCTTGAGCAAAATTCGTTCTTTGCTCTCTCTCTCTATAATGAAAGTGTCTCCTCCTTTACCTTATCCTTTTTTTTATAATATTGAGTTATGACCTAACCCTGATCTCCAAAATGATTGACGACTGAGATTAAATCTCACATCACTTGATACTAATGGCTAAGATTTAATACACTAATTCTAATAAATTTATCATTTCATTAAATAAAACACAACTAATTAATAAAATCAATTTACTTTAATAATTCCTTTAATTAAAGTAAATTACCAAGATAAAAGGATTTGGACAAGGTCCACACGTATAGACACTTAGACCTATGTGTAAGTACTTATATTATGCTACAAACATTAACACCACTTTAGCCATTAAATTTAGTGCTATGGTAATATGTTTACGTGTAGTGCGATGCAGTACACCAAAATGGTCGGTTCTGTGTAACACATTGGTGGGTTTATTGAAAATATGATGCCATTTCTAAGTTGAGATGCACCATTAATGCACACTAATATTTTTAGTGTTGTGTCCCTATATAAATATCGATATGATAATTTTTTAATAAGTGGTGTGTGTCGTGTTGTGTGCTTCATTAGTGTGGTTTATATCCTATAATGCACTGATTTACAATGCCTCATTTAAAACGATGCACACAATTAATGTGCAGCGGTAAGTTCGATGCTCCATGCTTCTTGGAGCACTATTGTATATTCTTAGTAGTGCATTGTGTTTTATAGCTCATTGGTCATGAGGCATCCCATCAGACACACCACTATGCTAATTTTTTTAATTTGTGGCGTGATGCAGTGCAGTGAGGTGCACCAGTGCAATTTATTTTCTTTAACACCCTGAAGTGTTCATTGCAAAGTCAATGCCTCTTCTTAGATGAGACACATCGATAATGCACACTGGACATGTTAGTGCTCCATGCTATTGGGAGCACTAGTGCATCTTGTTTATCAGTGTGTTGTATTTTTATAACACATTGATGATGGGGCATCCCACCAGATGCACCACTAGGATAATTTTTTAATATGTGGTGTGGTTCAGTGAGGTAAAATGATGTGGTCGATTTTATAGAATCCACCGGTGGTTTTATTACAAAGTTAGTGTCTCTTCTAAGATGAGAGGCATTGATAATGCACACCTATAATTTTGGTGCCTAGTTCATAGTTTTGAGTAACTCGTGGTGTTTTATAACGCACTAGATGCAAGACATCCCATAAGATATACCACGAATGGTGCTTCCTATAAATTCCCAAGATGCACCATCGAGTCTAGGGCAAGTCGAGCTTGTGAAACACATCGTGTTGAATTTAAAAAAAGAAGTGTAAAAATGAACAAATTTAATCCCAATTTTAAATTTTAATCTGATAAAATTGAAAATAAGGAGGAAACAAACAATTTAAATAGTGTCTTCTCACCTGAGGAGGCATGGTTGCCTCGTAAAAAAAATGAAAATGTGCACTATTTTCCAAAATTTGAAAATGAATGGAATGTTAAAACACTTGCTTATACTGAGAGGGGGGTGAATCAGTATATGACTACTTTTTTTTTTTAAACCTTTACTAATTTGTCCCTTCACTAATTGTAAGAACTTAATAAGAAATGCACATACAAACATATAATTCATTGTACATAGATATTTAAAATGGAAACCCAAATGGGAGAAAACCACATAAAATTTTCTTTATAAAATCTTGTAGGCACCAACCTACTGTTAGAATGCTTGTAGAAACCAACCTAAAGGAGACACCAATCACCTCTCCTGAGCACTAACTCAAAAATAATGTTTGCATGCACCAACCTGCAGGAGACATCAATCCCCTTGACTAAGCACCAACTTAGTTCTTCCTATAGGAACCAACCTACAATTGTTATATTTATAGGAACCCACTTGTAGGAGACAACAATCCCCTTAGATGAGCACCAAGTCAACACTTCTTGTAGATACCAATTTTACTAGAAACATTAATCTTCTCAAGTTGTTAACAATACCAGATTATTTCTTTCCTCCAAGCCTTCACCTGCAAAAGTTTGTTGCTCTGTCTCTACTATCAGAGTTCTCAATTTTCATAGGTTCAGAAGTTTCTTTGTCCTTGCACCTCCCATCCACCCTTAGATGATTACATTGTGTTCCTTTTACTCTCTAGCATCCTTGATCCTCATAGTCTCAAATATTCTCTTCCACACTTCCTATCTCACTCACATTTCACACACCACATAAAAACAAACATGGCATTGTTATTTATACACTTCCAACCTCCATGGATTTTTCCACATATAGAAGGAAATTATGCTTATCAAGTCGGCTCTGAGTCCTCTTATTTTATTTCAAATCAGGCTATCAAAACACCTCCACGAAAACTCATCTCAACCTCCTTCCACTACACACGATTTTTTCATGGGCTCTCATCACTCAGGAGTCGTTGGATCTGGTCCCTTGATTTGATCATGGTCATCAATCTACTTACTGGTCACCAAAATACATGACATGACCTTGACACATAGAAACCATCCAATCTGGACCTTGATCAAATCTCAACTGTTGATCTCATTTCCTGTCCACCAAATAGTCCATGCAACCACAATACACAATTGTTGTTTGATCTTCCCTTGATTATATCTCAGTCGTCGATTATTCTTCTTTAGCATATCGGGACCGCCTAGTATTCAACATAAATCCATCGTCCGATCATATCTTTGGTTGATATTGATCGTCGATCTGTCTTGAAGGATTCACCATGGGTCTAAGGCATATCTCTTCTTGATTTCAAACTTTCGTAACCTCCAAATTACACCCTCAAGTTTCATCACACTCATTTTTCACCTATACTTATATGCATTTCCAATCCTTTCTCTGTGGGTCTAAGGCATATTTCTTCATACTTCCATGGCCTCCTAAATGCACCTTCACATTACGTTGCACTCACTTTGCACCCATACTTAGAAACTTTTCAAAGTATTTCACCATGGGTTTATGAGACATCACGATCCATCATATCTCTCACTCTCTAGGCCATTCAATCTATGACAAGTGGCAACTTCTTGGGTTGTCGAATATCTGTGACCTTGTTCGTATAACCGATTCTTTATACTTAGCCAATTCTCGAGATCTCACCATAAGTAGAATATCTATGTAATTTTCTCAATTCTTGTGACCTTGTTTTTCCGACTGATCCATTCTTGATACTTAGTCATTTTTTTGTTTCTTCAAAATCCCACTGTGGGTCTCCTACACTTGGTCAATTTTCAAACTCTCACCGTGGGTCCGTGCCCATTTTTTCACATACTCTTGATTCTCCGTCGTGCTCACTATATCCACAATGTCTTAGTACTTAGTCATTTTTCGATATCTTTTTTGTTGATGTTGCAGATGAGGTGGCTTCCGCATGGATGTTTCTCTTCATGTACATTGGATAATGTGGCATTGGTATGTTCCCTGACTCATTGCACTGCACATGACATCACTAAGATGGAATTCCTATGATGTGGCATTCATCTAACTAGAGACGTGGTTCAGATGAGGTTGTCATCATGGCGCTGACATGGTTGAGTTGGACACCAAGTATCAGACCTCAATCTTTGATCTTAATCGTTGATCTATGGAAATAAAAGGTAAGGATTTATCATATTCCGAGTCCACAATTTTCTACACCAAAATTTAACACCGTGCATGGGGTCCCATGGCTTGCCCATTTTCATTCAAACTATGTGCTTTCACATTTTCATTATAATTCCTTTCAACTCTATTTTCCCAATGAATGCGGGATACCAATTTTGCAGAAATTTTCTATTGTTCGTTCAGATTTTTACTTCGGATTCCTTACCAAACTTATAACCAGTCTGGTTTGTATCTTGTTCAGATTCCAACTGTGATCTCTCATTTTCTCACCACTAAGGTGTAAACACATCTCCCTTATATGCACACAACTTATTCCCCTGCGTCATCAAGCTTCAGCATGTTGTGATTACTCAGCCGCAAAACTCTTCACCTTCTAGATCTCATCCTGCTTCATATTGATTATTGATAGAGCCTCATAAACACATAGAACATTATCTTCTTCTTTTTTATGTCCATGGATTCATGTTTTCTAGTTCGATTGTTGGGATTGTCATTTGCAGGGTCATTTCATTCCTCAATTGCTTGTTTCTCCTTGATCATGTCTAGTTGTCAATCTTCATTAAGCTTTTGCAATCAGAATTTGATCTATTGTATTTTCATTTACTCACTTTTTCTTCAGTATAAACAAAGAACACTTGTAGAATTTTAACATTGCATACACAAAGGCTCATCAATTTCCAAATACATTATAGTTTCCTCTTATCATTGACAACTGCCAGTCTCCCCCTACCTGTAATATTAATGACATCCTTTGATATCATTAACAACACAATTTCCAAAAAACTCTACCTTTGTCATTGATGGCAACACTTAATTATGTTGGTACTCCTCTTCTTCCTACAAGCATATCTTTCCGCAAATCTCCCCCTTTCTTTGTACTCTGCCCCTTTTACTTTACTCTTTATTTTCTGTTCTGCGACTAGCCACCTTCTTCTCTTTCTACAACACACCCTGAGTTGGTGCTCCTATTGTAGTGCTTCAATGAGTGGATGTGGATGGTATAGAGACCACCCCCAATTTATGTCTGAGATACTCAAATTCTTCTCTAGGAAGCAATTTTGTAAGGATATCAGCGACATGTTCCTTTGTCCCTTCCAACTTGACATTCTACTCTATGACTTGCTTTCTTAAGAAATGATACTTGATTTGGAATGTTATTTGTCTTCGAATGCATGAAAATATTCTTGGAGATATTTATTGCACTAGTATTGTCACACATAATTGATATTGGTTGATTGTACTCTACTTGAAAGTTCTTCAACATTTGTTTGATCCATAGGAATTGTGTACAACATGTTGTTGCTGCAATGTACTCTGCTTCTGCTATGGATAGAGAAATTGATGATTGCTTCTTGTTGAACCAAGACACTAGACTATTGCCCAGAAAGAACGATCCACCACTGGTGCTTTTTCTATCTTCCACACTACCTTCCCAATCTACATCAGTGTAATATGTCAAAGTAAATTGTTTTCCTATGGGATACCATAAACGAAAGTGAAGCATGCCTTTCAGATATCTAAATATTCTTTTTACTACCTACATATGTGTTTCCTTTAGTGCATATTGAAATATTCCAACTAACCCTACTGCCTGCATAATATCTTCTATTGAAGTTGTCATATACAAGAGGTTTCCTATCATTGATCTATACAAAGTTTGATTTGCTTCCTTCGATTCACCTTATTTACTTAGCTTACAGTTGGTGACCATGGGTGTGCTGACTGGTTTATAGTCTTCCATTTAAAATTTCTTCAGCATTTCCTTGATGTATTTGGTCTGATAAGTAAATATGCCTTCGTTGGTTTGAGAGACTTGCAACCCTAGATACAAGGATAGTTCTCCAAGCATGGACATCTCGATCTCTTTTTGCATTTCTTCAGCAAACTTTTGGCTCATTCTATCAACATTACTTCCATAAATGACATCATACACATATAACACAATGATTAACATATTTTCATGGTTTATTTTTATGTAGAGATTGCAGTGTTCCTCTTCTAAAACCTTGTCGTTGTAAGTACTTGTCAAGTATTGAATACTATGGTCTGGGAGCTTTCTTAAATCCATAAAGTGATTTCTTCAGTCTGCAAACATAATATTCATTTTCCAACAATAAGAATCCTTCGGGATATTCAATGTACACTTCTTCCTCCAAATCTCCATTCTGGAATGTTGACTTGACATCCATCTGATACACCTTAAAATTCTTGAATCTTGAAAATACCAAAAATATTATAATGGATTCTATTCTTGCAAGAGGAGAAAATGTTTTTTCAAATTAAATGCCTTCTACTTGAGCATACCCTTTACATACTAGTCTTGCTTTATTTCTTACTACTTTTCCATCTTCATTTAACTTATTTATGAATACCCACTTTGTACCAATCACATTTTTATATTTGGGTTTTGGGACAAGCTTCATGTCTGATTTTTCTCAATCTCATTTAGATCTTCTTCCATAGTATTCACTCAATGTTGATCATTACTAGCTTCTGCAAAGCATTGAGGCTCTATTTTGGATAGTAAAGAAAGATTCATCTATTTAGAACTACTTGTCAGGTTTCTCCTAGTTTCAGTCCCAACGTTTTTATCACCAATAATTAAGTTTTATGGATGACTTTTCTGCACAAACCTTGATGGTGTATGTGTGTCTTGGTGTTCTATTTCTTCTACTTCTTTTTTGTTTTTTTGTTCTTCTTCTTCTTCTTCTTATCTATTTCTTCTACTTCGAGTTGGTTCCTATGTGTTATTTCTTTATCTATTATGACATTTATGCTTTCAACAATATTCTAGAGTCTTTTGTTGTAACATCTATAAGTTTTTCTTCTTGAGGAATAACCAAGAAAAAATCCTTCATCTGCTCTTGAGTCAAACTTTATTAGATCCTCATCATCTCGTTCGATGTAACACTTGCTTCCAAATATTCTAAAGTGTTTAACGGATGTTGTTCGACCTTTCCATAATTAATAGGGTTTCTTGTCACTATTAATTCTGATTTCCTCTCTGTTTAACAACAATATAAACTCCTGTCCAAAAACTTTCTGATAATCCAACTTCATTTAACATTGTTCTAGAAATTTCTTGTACATGTATGTTTTTCCTTTCAAGTACTACATTTTGTTGAGGAGTTCCTATAGCTGCATATTGTCTTTGTATTCCATGAGTTTCACAGAGTTATTCAAATTCATTAGATGTTAACTCACCTCCATTATCTAATCTTAAGCATTTAATTTTCAAATCTGCCTCATTCTCAACTAAATCCTTGAATGCTTAAAAATTTTCAAATGCCTCATATTTATTTTTTAGAAAGGTTACCCAAGTAATCCTTGTCTAATCATCAATGAACAACATAAAATAACTTTCTCTTTGCAATCTTTTTGTTCTTATTGTTCCACAGAGATCTGTATGCACAAGTTCCAATGCCTTAGATGTTGCATACTCCTTTGTCTTGAAGCTCATACTTGATTGTTTTCCATGTTGGAACTGCTTGTAGAGGGTTTTGTGATCTTTGGAATATCTATTACTGTTTTTTTTATACTAATTTTTACTAGGTTGTCAAAGTTCATATGGACCATTCTTTTATGCCACAACCAACTTTTATCTGTTTGGCCCATAAAACATTTTTCTCTATTGATTTAAACAAGAATATACACATTGTTTGGGGTTCTAATTACTTTTGCAACCAACTTTCCTGAATTTTCCTTCCCGATCTTGCATTCTTGAGAGTTAAAAGTAAGAGTGTGTCGTTGGTCACACATCTAGCTTACACAATAATATTGTGCTTCAAGTCTTTGACACATAGAACATTTTCTACCTTGGCCCTTCCATTGTCAATACTGACAGTTCCTTTTCCATCTTTGAGCTACGATTGTCTCCAAAGGTGACACTACCATCATTATTATTCAAGGTGATAAACTTAGTTTTTTCTCCTATCATGTGACTAGGGCACCAACTATCAATGTACCATTTGTCCTTATTATTTTGTGCACCCAGTGCAGTTTGTATGAATAAGGATTTTTCTTTCTTTCGTTCCCAATGTTCCTGATTTCTTTCCATAATTGTTGGGGCTTCCTCTTTCTATTTTGTTTTTAAATCACTTCTGTAGAATTTTTTTGTATATCCAAAATTATTGCATTTATAAAATATAATGTTATAGTTCAACAACTAGGAAAATGAGTTATAGTTTCTCCTTGATAGTTTCTCCTTGATAATTCATGGGTATCTTTGTTGGTGTTCCTCATGTAATTGTATTTAGCATTCTTTCTACAATCTATAGCATTATGACCAAAATCATTACAAGAATAACAATAACCAAAGAAATAATTTTGATACCTCGTTGTGCGATTCCATATTGAAGGGAGAGTCTTCCTGATTTTGTCCTTGAGAGGAAGATTTGTCTTTTGTGGAACATACCGATATTATTTCATGTTGTCTTCAACCTTGATATAATTCTTGATTATATCAACACAACTCTTGGTGCTTCATTCACTTGACTATTTTGAAGAGGTTGAGGCTTCTTCATTACTAGCCTCCTTTTCATTGTACCCAAGACTAGTCCTATCAAATAGTGATATTTGACAATTTAGGATTTCATTCAAGGTTGCAAATCTCTTTTCTAATTTCGTGTTGGCATGCAATTTTTCCAACTCTTTTCTTAGATAGTCTATTTCATATTCTAGACTGTTGCAAACATCATCTTTTTCTTTTAGCTGGGATCTTAAGACTTCTTCAATTATCTTTGTCTCTTCTACTTGTGTTTTTAAACCGATTATTATCTTCTCAGTTTCATTGGAGCTTTCTTTTAAACTGAACATTTCTTTTTTGTACTTCTTCAGTTGTTCCTTTAGTAGCCGCATTTTGTTCTTTAGATTCTTTATTTCATTTAGAGCAGATATGACCTGTCCTTCAAGATCTACTTCTACATCAATCTTAGAGTCTTCTTCTGTTAAGTTTATATTTCCATTTTCTAGGACATTGGTCTGTGTATATACACCCATAAAGAGAATTTCTTTTGTTTCACTGTCACTATCATCAGACGAGATATTTCCTTCATTGGTATATAGATTCTTCTTTTGTCTATACAACGTTTTCTTCTTTTCAGTCTTACCCTTCTTGTACCTTTTGAAACTAGAATCTTCTTTCACATCGCACTTTCCATTCTTTGCATAAGGAAATGTAGAAGCAAAGTGTCCTACTTCTCCACAGTTAAAACATATAAAGGGAAACATACCTTTGTATTTTCCCGATCCCGTTTTGGGATTCCTGACAAAGTTGGTTTCTTCCTCATCCAATTCATTGTCTAAGCTGTCACATGTTTTATATTGTTCTGTCTTTTTGTTCCTTGATTCTTTGGAAGCTACTTCCTTCCTTGTTAGTTTTTCTTCATTTTCCTTTTCTATTTTCATTTCATATGTAGTGAGAATTCCATGTAATTTATCCATTGTCAAATTGTCTAGATCCTTCATTTCCTCAATGACAGATATCTTGGGATTAAATATCGAGGGAAGTGATATAAGCATTTTTTGCACAACAATGGTTTCTTTAACCTTTTCACCAAATCTTCTAATGGTGTTGACAATCTTATCTATTTGAAGAAAGTATTTTGCAATACTCTCTTCTTCTTTCATATCAAGGGTCTTAAATTTTCATCTATAGGTTTTTAGTTTTTCCTTGTTGAATTTGTCGTCTCCTTCATAATTGTTTTTGTAATTTGTCCCATATCTCTTTTGCTAAGACACAATGCATGCCTTTCACAAACATTGATTCTGTCAAGCCACACATAATTGCATTATTAGCTTTAGAGTTATTGTCACTGAGTTTTATAGCAGATGGAAGTACAGGAGGGATTGTTGGAACCTTGTAACGATTTTCAATTGCACTCGAAACCTGAAATCCAAGAGACATTGGATAGGTTTTCATTCTTATGCTCCAGAATGCATAATTTGATCCATCAAAAAATGGAGCTCATTTTGTAGAAGAACCTTCCTTATCCATGTGTGATGCAAGGATTCACCTTCCAGTAGTTAGACTGATTCTGAGGGAACCCACTTCAATACCAATTGTTAGCACACTTGCTTATACTCAGAGGGGGGTGAATCAGTATAAGACTATTTTTTCTTTTCTTACAATATTTACCAATTTTTCACTTCACTAATTATAAGTAGTTAATAAGAAATGCACATAGAAACATATAATTCACTATACATAGATATTTAACGTGGAAACCCAAATGGGAAATAACCATAAAAAAAATTCGTTATAAAATCTTATAGGCACCAACTAGACTATTGTTACAATGATCGCAGGCACCAACTTGTAGGAGACACCAATCTCTTATCCTGAGCACCAACTCATAAATAATGTTTGTATGCACTAACCTGCAGGAGACACCAATCCCCTTGACTGAACACCAACTCAGTTCTTTTTTTATAGACACCAACCTACAACTGTTATATTTGCATGGACCTACTTGGAGGAGACACCAATCCCCTTAAATGAGCACCAACTCAGCACTACCCGTAGATACCAATTTTATTGGATACATCAATCTTCTCAACCTATTAACAATACCATATTATTTATTTCCTCCAAGACTTCACCTACACAAGTTTGTTGCTCTGTTTCTGCTATCACAGTGCTCAATTTGCATAGTTTCAAAAGTTCCTTTGTCCTTGCACCTTCCAACCACCCTTATATGATTACATTGTCTTCCTTTTACTCTCTATCATCCTTTATCGTTAGAATCTTAGAGCTTATCTTCCATGCTTCCTTTCTTGATCACACTTAACACACCACATAAAAGAAACATGGCATCATTATTTATACACTACCTACCTCCACGGATTTGTCCAAATATAAAAGGAAAATCATGTTCATCAGGTCGACTTTGAGTCCTCTCATTTTCTTCAAATCCGGCTATCAAAACGCCTCCATGAAAATTGGTCTCAACCTCCTTTGACTGCACACGATTTGTTCATGGGATCTCATCACTCAAGAGTCATCAGATGCCATCCCTTAATTTGACCGTGGTAATCGATTTACTTATTGGTCATCGAAATACATGACATAGCCTTGACGTATAGTAGTTGTTCGATCTAGACCTTGATTAGATCTCAATTGTTGATCTCGTTCCATGCCTACCAAACACTACATGCAACCACAATGGATAACAATAGTCTAATCTTCCCTTTATTAGATCTTAGCCATCGATCTATTCTTCTTTAGCATATCGGAACCACATGGTATTCAACATACAACCATCGTTCGATCAGATCCAAGGTTGATATCGACCGTTGATATATCTTGATGAATTCACCATGGATCGAAGGCATATCTCTTCTTCATTTCAAACTCTTGCGACCTCTAAATTACACCCTCAAGTTCTTCCACACTCATGTTGCACCTATACTTAGATGCATTTCCAATCCTTTATTTGCGGGTCTAAGGCATGTATTTTTATACTTTTGTGGCCTCCAGAATGCACCTTTGTGGTCCATCGCATTCACTTCCCACCCATACTTAGAAACTTTTATAAGTATTTCACCATGGGTCTATGAGACATTATGAGCTGTCAAATCTCTCACCCTTTGGGTCATTGGATATGTGAAAAATGGCGACTTCCTAGGCT
>JASDQU010025901.1:8887-18958 GCA_032191745.1 Picea mariana | reverse complement strand
GTCACACATCTAGCTTACACAATAATATTGTGCTTCAAGTCTTTGACACATAGAACATTTTCTACCTTGGCCCTTCCATTGTCAATACTGACAGTTCCTTTTCCATCTTTGAGCTACGATTGTCTCCAAAGGTGACACTACCATCATTATTATTCAAGGTGATAAACTTAGTTTTTTCTCCTATCATGTGACTAGGGCACCAACTATCAATGTACCATTTGTCCTTATTATTTTGTGCACCCAGTGCAGTTTGTATGAATAAGGATTTTTCTTTCTTTCGTTCCCAATGTTCCTGATTTCTTTCCATAATTGTTGGGGCTTCCTCTTTCTATTTTGTTTTTAAATCACTTCTGTAGAATTTTTTTGTATATCCAAAATTATTGCATTTATAAAATATAATGTTATAGTTCAACAACTAGGAAAATGAGTTATAGTTTCTCCTTGATAGTTTCTCCTTGATAATTCATGGGTATCTTTGTTGGTGTTCCTCATGTAATTGTATTTAGCATTCTTTCTACAATCTATAGCATTATGACCAAAATCATTACAAGAATAACAATAACCAAAGAAATAATTTTGATACCTCGTTGTGCGATTCCATATTGAAGGGAGAGTCTTCCTGATTTTGTCCTTGAGAGGAAGATTTGTCTTTTGTGGAACATACCGATATTATTTCATGTTGTCTTCAACCTTGATATAATTCTTGATTATATCAACACAACTCTTGGTGCTTCATTCACTTGACTATTTTGAAGAGGTTGAGGCTTCTTCATTACTAGCCTCCTTTTCATTGTACCCAAGACTAGTCCTATCAAATAGTGATATTTGACAATTTAGGATTTCATTCAAGGTTGCAAATCTCTTTTCTAATTTCGTGTTGGCATGCAATTTTTCCAACTCTTTTCTTAGATAGTCTATTTCATATTCTAGACTGTTGCAAACATCATCTTTTTCTTTTAGCTGGGATCTTAAGACTTCTTCAATTATCTTTGTCTCTTCTACTTGTGTTTTTAAACCGATTATTATCTTCTCAGTTTCATTGGAGCTTTCTTTTAAACTGAACATTTCTTTTTTGTACTTCTTCAGTTGTTCCTTTAGTAGCCGCATTTTGTTCTTTAGATTCTTTATTTCATTTAGAGCAGATATGACCTGTCCTTCAAGATCTACTTCTACATCAATCTTAGAGTCTTCTTCTGTTAAGTTTATATTTCCATTTTCTAGGACATTGGTCTGTGTATATACACCCATAAAGAGAATTTCTTTTGTTTCACTGTCACTATCATCAGACGAGATATTTCCTTCATTGGTATATAGATTCTTCTTTTGTCTATACAACGTTTTCTTCTTTTCAGTCTTACCCTTCTTGTACCTTTTGAAACTAGAATCTTCTTTCACATCGCACTTTCCATTCTTTGCATAAGGAAATGTAGAAGCAAAGTGTCCTACTTCTCCACAGTTAAAACATATAAAGGGAAACATACCTTTGTATTTTCCCGATCCCGTTTTGGGATTCCTGACAAAGTTGGTTTCTTCCTCATCCAATTCATTGTCTAAGCTGTCACATGTTTTATATTGTTCTGTCTTTTTGTTCCTTGATTCTTTGGAAGCTACTTCCTTCCTTGTTAGTTTTTCTTCATTTTCCTTTTCTATTTTCATTTCATATGTAGTGAGAATTCCATGTAATTTATCCATTGTCAAATTGTCTAGATCCTTCATTTCCTCAATGACAGATATCTTGGGATTAAATATCGAGGGAAGTGATATAAGCATTTTTTGCACAACAATGGTTTCTTTAACCTTTTCACCAAATCTTCTAATGGTGTTGACAATCTTATCTATTTGAAGAAAGTATTTTGCAATACTCTCTTCTTCTTTCATATCAAGGGTCTTAAATTTTCATCTATAGGTTTTTAGTTTTTCCTTGTTGAATTTGTCGTCTCCTTCATAATTGTTTTTGTAATTTGTCCCATATCTCTTTTGCTAAGACACAATGCATGCCTTTCACAAACATTGATTCTGTCAAGCCACACATAATTGCATTATTAGCTTTAGAGTTATTGTCACTGAGTTTTATAGCAGATGGAAGTACAGGAGGGATTGTTGGAACCTTGTAACGATTTTCAATTGCACTCGAAACCTGAAATCCAAGAGACATTGGATAGGTTTTCATTCTTATGCTCCAGAATGCATAATTTGATCCATCAAAAAATGGAGCTCATTTTGTAGAAGAACCTTCCTTATCCATGTGTGATGCAAGGATTCACCTTCCAGTAGTTAGACTGATTCTGAGGGAACCCACTTCAATACCAATTGTTAGCACACTTGCTTATACTCAGAGGGGGGTGAATCAGTATAAGACTATTTTTTCTTTTCTTACAATATTTACCAATTTTTCACTTCACTAATTATAAGTAGTTAATAAGAAATGCACATAGAAACATATAATTCACTATACATAGATATTTAACGTGGAAACCCAAATGGGAAATAACCATAAAAAAAATTCGTTATAAAATCTTATAGGCACCAACTAGACTATTGTTACAATGATCGCAGGCACCAACTTGTAGGAGACACCAATCTCTTATCCTGAGCACCAACTCATAAATAATGTTTGTATGCACTAACCTGCAGGAGACACCAATCCCCTTGACTGAACACCAACTCAGTTCTTTTTTTATAGACACCAACCTACAACTGTTATATTTGCATGGACCTACTTGGAGGAGACACCAATCCCCTTAAATGAGCACCAACTCAGCACTACCCGTAGATACCAATTTTATTGGATACATCAATCTTCTCAACCTATTAACAATACCATATTATTTATTTCCTCCAAGACTTCACCTACACAAGTTTGTTGCTCTGTTTCTGCTATCACAGTGCTCAATTTGCATAGTTTCAAAAGTTCCTTTGTCCTTGCACCTTCCAACCACCCTTATATGATTACATTGTCTTCCTTTTACTCTCTATCATCCTTTATCGTTAGAATCTTAGAGCTTATCTTCCATGCTTCCTTTCTTGATCACACTTAACACACCACATAAAAGAAACATGGCATCATTATTTATACACTACCTACCTCCACGGATTTGTCCAAATATAAAAGGAAAATCATGTTCATCAGGTCGACTTTGAGTCCTCTCATTTTCTTCAAATCCGGCTATCAAAACGCCTCCATGAAAATTGGTCTCAACCTCCTTTGACTGCACACGATTTGTTCATGGGATCTCATCACTCAAGAGTCATCAGATGCCATCCCTTAATTTGACCGTGGTAATCGATTTACTTATTGGTCATCGAAATACATGACATAGCCTTGACGTATAGTAGTTGTTCGATCTAGACCTTGATTAGATCTCAATTGTTGATCTCGTTCCATGCCTACCAAACACTACATGCAACCACAATGGATAACAATAGTCTAATCTTCCCTTTATTAGATCTTAGCCATCGATCTATTCTTCTTTAGCATATCGGAACCACATGGTATTCAACATACAACCATCGTTCGATCAGATCCAAGGTTGATATCGACCGTTGATATATCTTGATGAATTCACCATGGATCGAAGGCATATCTCTTCTTCATTTCAAACTCTTGCGACCTCTAAATTACACCCTCAAGTTCTTCCACACTCATGTTGCACCTATACTTAGATGCATTTCCAATCCTTTATTTGCGGGTCTAAGGCATGTATTTTTATACTTTTGTGGCCTCCAGAATGCACCTTTGTGGTCCATCGCATTCACTTCCCACCCATACTTAGAAACTTTTATAAGTATTTCACCATGGGTCTATGAGACATTATGAGCTGTCAAATCTCTCACCCTTTGGGTCATTGGATATGTGAAAAATGGCGACTTCCTAGGCTATCAGATCTTTGTGACCTCATATGTTTGGCTAATTGCTAATACTTAGCCAATTCTCAAGATCTCACCATGGGTTGAAGATCTATGATGTTTCCCTGATTCTTGCGACCTTGTCCATCCGACCAATCCAATCTTGATACTTAGTCATTTTTTTGTTTCTTCAAAATCCCACCGCATGTCTATTACACTTAGTCGATGTTCAAACTCTCACCACGGTTCCACGGGTTCGTTCTCATTTCTTCACATACTCTCGATTCTCTGTCGTGCTCACTATCTCTACGATGTCTTGGTATTTAGTCATTTTTCGAGATCTCTTGTGCTAATGTTGGAGATGAAGTGGTTTCCGTGTGGACGTTTTTTTTCATGTACACTGGATTGTGTGGCATTGGTATATGTCCTGACATGTGGCATTGCACATGGCACCACTGATGTGTACTTCCTCTAATGTAGCATTCATCTGACTGGACATGTGGCATTGATGAGGTTTCTATCATGGTGTTGATGTGGTTGTGCTGGCCCACCAAGTATCGGACCTCAATCTTTGACCTTAATCATTGATCTTTTTAGATGAATGGTAAGGATTATCTTGTTTCGAGTCCATACTTTTCTACACCAAAAGTTGACATCATGCATGTGGTTCCGTGGATTGTTTGTTTTCATTCAAACTATGTGCTTTCACATTTTCCTTTTAATCCCTTTGAACTCGATTTTCACAACAAATGTGGGATACATAATTTTGTGGAGATCTTCTACTGTTCCTTCATATTTTTACTTTGGATTCCTTACCAACATATTATCACTCAGGTTTGTATCTTGTTCAACTTCCAACTATGATAGTTCATCTACTCACAACCAAGGATTAGCCACATCTCCCTTATATGAATAGAACTTATTCCTCGGCGTCATCGAGATTCAACATGCTATGATTACTCTGTCGCAAAACTCTCCACCTTCTATATCTCATCCTGCTTCAAATTGACTATTGACAGAGCCTCATAAACACACAAAACGTTCTCTTCTTTTATATATCCATGGATTCATGTTTTCTGGTTCGATCCTTGGACTTGTCATTTGCAGGGTATTTTCATTCATCAATCTCTTGTTGATCCTCTATCACGTCCAGTTTCCACTCTTCATTAAGATTGTGCAATCAGAGTTTGATCTGTTGTATTTTCACACAATCACTTCGTATTCAAGGTAAACAAGGAACACTTGCATAAATTTAACAAAACATACACAAAGGCTCATCAATTTGAAACTAAATTTATAGTTTCCTCTTATCATTGAAAACCATTAATCTCCCCCTGCCTGTAATGTAAATGACATCCTTTGATATCTATGACAACACAATTTCGAACATGGAATCTACAAGTGAAGCTATCAAATCGAGGAAGAAACAATGTAGAGCACTGCAAATGGGGTGGTCATAGGAGTGTGATCATTGGTGCTTGTGTGAGTGGTTGAAAGCACATAAGGAAATGTGGTAATGAAATTCAATTCGATCAATTTTTTAATTTTACCCTAATGTGGTGTGCCCAACAACAAGATGCATCGGTGCATTATGTAGTACCTAAACACACTCGTATTCTTTATTTATTTTACCCTACCTTGGTGCACCAAACAGTAAAATGCATCAATGCATGGTAGTATGAGTAATGCATTAGTTGGATTTTTGGCTATATGTTAAAAAATATCGAGGCTATAATACTATTAAGTGCACTATTATTATTGTTTGGTGTGCCACTATTGTATACACACCAGAGAAATCAGGTTTTTTCAACGCACTAGAAAATGGTTTTTGGTTTTTTAAATTATAATTTTTTTATTAACTAACCAACTATTCTAACCTGATCTGGTGCTCCCTTCATACATGCACCGATTCTCCTAATTTAGCGTGGATCACCGATATGCATTTTATTTAAAAAATAAATTAAAAAACAATCTTTTATCATTTTATGTTAATAATGGTTATCGATGTGCCTTATTAGTTCAGCACTAGGGTGTTATGTTTGTTAGAGAAATAATGATTTTTTCCAATTTCGGAGCTCCACCTTCCTCAACTAACAACCTCCACTATAAATAGGGTAGGGATAAATTGTTCAGAGAGGTTCAATAGAAACCTCTGCTACATGGTGTTCGTGTAGCGGACATTTGCAAGTTATTTTTCCATCTCATCTGCATTTTTCCTCCAATATTGTTCTTTTTTTGGATCTACTTTTTGAAGTATCTCAACTCTTCCCGTTTCTCCCTCTTCAAGTCTTCTCCCATGGAAATTGATTCAAGGTATTTCACGAACCTACTTTGATACCTTATGATCCATAAATGGTAGGCCTATGGCTTGTCCATTTCACCAACATGTACACTATATGGAAAAAAAATTAAATGTGGTCTCTACAATTAAAAATAGGATGATGTCATGCGTCTTCAACTGTTGTTTGTTAACTAGTTATAATGCTTAGTTTGAAAATCTAGTAAACAAAATCTAGGCGAATTGAACGAAAACTAATAGAGATCAAATATATTATATTTCATATTTGGTTTATGGGATTCATATAGACTCTTGGATAGTCAAGGATAACCTTAAATTTTCCCAACCAAAAATAAAAGACATTGGTGAGAGGAGAGGGAAATGACCCAAGAAAAAAGAAAAATGACCATCAATGAGAAAAATTCTCATCAACCCACCAAACCTAATTACACCAATTTGTAAACCTCCTACAAAAGTTCAATGACTCTAAGATAACAACCATTGATATTCAATCTATGAGTGTAATGGATAGAGGAGAATAAAGAGTTTTTAGCATTCATTAAATACTAATTTAAATTGATTTCCAAGTGAATAAAGAGAGTTACAAGATAGAGCTCTTCATCATAACTATGCACACAACTAGTCATAAAAGTACACCATAAGTGTCAGCAATAATCTCACCAAGGGCACTATACAAAATATTAAAACACATACAACGATATTGAGATGTTCCTGAAAATCCAACTAGGATGAAGACCATGTTGATTAGGGATTTTATTAAGCAAGAGATTTATTACAAAAGGGCAAGATATAAATGGATTTAGTGTATTGTTACTCACTTGTAGGAAATTTGCAGATGGCCATGGCTCAACAACAATCTTCACTCATTGTGGGATAGACACAATGCCTTCTTCTCCTTTGAACATAAAGTAGACTGCTTCTTTAAGCTCTTATTTTTGTTACTTCCCTTCTTCATTTCCTCCTCGACTCTACTCTTCGTTGCATGCCCTTCTTCTCCATAGCCTTCATTTTAAATGGGTTTCCTTGGAAGTCCAACCATCACAATACCATGTTGACCACCATGGTAAGAGAGGATGCCACATCATCCCCCGTTACTCATGCATATAGGGCTAGCCACGTATGTAATTTCAAGAAGATTCTAGAAGGTCCAAAACCCTATCACAATTAAGGGTTAAAGAAGTAAAAAAACCTACCACTAGATGGCTATCAGACTATGTTAAATACCAGACCACTAGGAGAATGAGTTCCATTCTTTTGCATTGTATCTTGTTCGATATCTGGCAAAACATCAGAGAGTAGTATTCTGTGAGCATAATAGAAGAGGAGAGATTTTGTAGCAGCCATACATGCCATAGGTCAAAGACAAATCCACAGAGAGTGCATTTTTCTTTGTACTTGCATCATTTCTATACCAGAGAAAAGAGAGCAGAGCAACCTCACCTTCTAGTTGGGTTTTTTCCCGTATTGGGGTTCCCAGGTCATATCTTGTGTTTATTTGTGGATGGTGGGATTGTATTTTATTGTTCTCTATTTTTCCACATTTTATGAATTTCATGCATAAACAAAAAATCAGTAACTAAGTACTTTGAGATATGAAGGAAAAATAACCGTAATAGTAAAGATTTCAGTGTTTTATTAGATCTCTTGTGACGAATTGTTCCAGTGGAATATCCATGGTAGTTTATAGATCATTGATATAGTTGACTTGGTCTTAATGTGGAAGAAAAGAATGGATAAATTAGGAATGCAAGATAAGTTTGAAAGATTATAGTTGGGACCTTTTAAGATTCAAGAAAAAATAGGAAATAATTTTTTCTATCCAAATCATCTGAATGGAGAAAAACTACCATTTCTAGTCAATGGGAAAATCATGAAGTTGTAGTACCCCAATGGCAACTAGGGCCATGATATATAAAGTTAAAAAATAAAAAGAAGCGTAAATAAATAAGCTCATGAGAGCAGTAGAATAAAGTAGTTCATTTCATTCATTTCTTAACATTTGGCTCCTTACATATTATAGCACTGTTTTTTATTTCATGAATTTTATTATGTAGCTTCACTTTATATATTAATGATTGTTGTCATATAGTTTTTCCAGGGTGAGAATCTCTCCCTGTCATTATGTATTTGATCGTTTCCATGTTGAGATGATTTCAAAGATTACGAGAGATTCAATAGTTCTCATGTATCCTTTCAAAGCACATGTCCTTATGTTGGAGCCACTATTACTACATATATTGTATCGGGGGGTTATGTAGCAAGATCCCATGGTCACATTGCAGTTTCAAAGAGATTATATTTGAACCTATTTTAGAGCATGACTATCAATCATCATATACTTGTGTTCATCAAAGATTTGCTAGTAGTTTCTAGGTGGCATACTATGGATACACATACCTTTCCAAGAACTACCCTTATGATTGACTGAGAAATCCCAATATTTCCTAGTAATTGACTGCTACGATGCTCTCGAAAAATGTATCTAGTGCAAAGTGATTCCTGTTGACACTTGTGATGGTGTACCTCAGTGTTTTTAACATTTAGATGACCCCATAGTATTATTTTGGTTAGGAGGGTGTGTCACATCATCCGTTTCATATTATTTGGATATCATGGTCACATTTTTGTACTTCATCAACCATACGATGTATTTCTTGTGAGGGAGACATTTTGGATACATATATGAGTTTTCTAGTAGAAATGACATGAATTTTTTAAGGTTTTACTAAAGTATTTTGGATTAATTATTTAAAAAATCACATGCCTCATTTCTAGCATGGGTGCCTAAAGCTTTTGTGGTCGTGAGTTCACTAGTAAAACAACTTATTACCAAGTTATTGCCACGACCTTCTTGGTGCAAGTGGGGCGCACCTCTTTTAGCAAAAGGTAAATAGAATATATTATTTTATTTTATTTTGGCATGAGAAAGAGGGCACACTTCTTCAACTGGCAGCCACTTTTATCTCCTTGTGACACATACATGCTTATTTGGCTGACTATATGACCAACAATTTTGACTTGGAAATTGAGCCAATTTGCCAAAATTAGCAAGTCTTACAGCATTGTGGGGACAACAAATAACACATGGCAGCCACTATTTTCCTTCTCTTGGATCGATAGGGTACCTAGCAGATCGTATTCCTTGTCTATTGTGCTCACACATGCCAAATTAATTGTAAAACAACTATTTTTATGAAGTCGACCTCTTGAGCCATTCGACCCACTCATTAGTTATTAGAAATTTGCTGTCAAAACCAGTTGTTATGTCTATGAGGCACCACCATCTATATTTTAATAATTTCTCTCTAGTTAGTTGGAAAAATATTGTTATTTTATTTCATGACAGCTTGGCATTTCTCCTATATAAAGAGACCCCCTCTCACTTGTAATGCTTGTTGGAGCAAGGAATGAACTCATGATATTATTGTTCTACTTCTCTTGGAGTCTTATGGATCGTTGAGTAAAGTGCTTCACATGAGGATTTCTCTATAACCTCTTTTCAATGATGGGATTGTTGTGACTACTAGCATGGGAATGTTTAAACCGAGTAATATTGCTCTTTTATCTTGTGTTTAATATTAGAAATTCTGTATCATTGTAAGTTGCTCTATGACTAGTTTCATGCTTAAAAAAGATATCTTGGATGAACACAGAACACAGATTTCATGTTAGTTGGATGCTATCTCCCTTTTCAGATATATAAGTCAGCAAAGGATTGTAATGATTAGAACCTATATTTTGTGGTTAGTCTCTTGAAATTGCTTTTGTTCGACTCCATAAACCTAATGGGTTTTGTTATCCCCGATATCTAGGGATAACTAGGAGATCATGTCTCGAGGCCCACATGGTCCTAGACATGGAGTACCGAGAGCAGGAGCGACCTGAGCATGGTCCTGGAGGACCCATCTTCTTCTTCTCAGCCAGCT
>JASDQU010025900.1:6271-18657 GCA_032191745.1 Picea mariana | reverse complement strand
TCCTACTCAAACTTTTGTTACAAACTTTTGTTACATGTAATCAAGTCCGATTTCATGTTTATATTCTAAATATACAATAAATTATAACCTCTTTTTGTCTAATAATCTAAAAGTTGATATCAATTCTTTCAAAAATTTTCTGCTCTTAAAATCTGAGCGTAATAAAATTTGCCTTCATCCAAAACTAGTGCTTTCTTTGATAGTTGATCAACATCATGATTATAAGCTCTATAGATGTGATGTGCTTTGATTTGCTGAAAATGCTTGTGCATCTCTCTAACCATTGTCATCCAGGGTGCAAAGATATCACCTGTAGATTATTTTCATTAATATATCAATCAATAATAACCTTAGAATCCCCTAACAATAATAATCTCGGTACCTATTTAAGATATGAAAAATATAAAATTAACCAAAGTGCCATCAATTCCCCTTTAGTATTTGTTCCTTTTCCACAATTCATTTTTATTTTACATGTACCCATTAATGGACATTTCAGAATGGCTCTAGCCCCACATTTTGAGCCTCTTTCCTGTGAAGCCCCATCAAAAAAACCAACTGCCCCTACCCAATCAATAGTTGGTGGCCTATCAGTCCTTTTAAAAAAATATATCTTGTGTAAGTTTTTGTTCCCCCAGTTCCTGTAAGATGTAATTACATACTCTGATATGGTTTTTTTGTTGTCCTTCAACTATCAACAGGTTCGTGTGCTTCCAAAATTCCCAGCTAATAAGACATGGGATTTCATTCTAGTTTTCCTTCCTCTTTGTCCAATTAAGGAGACTGTTTTAAAAGAAACCTCCTTGCCAATTATTTACCAGTTTTAGTTCCTTAGATATGGTTTACCATATGATTTTTATAAAACTACAGCCCCCAAATAAATGTAACATAGACTCTTCACTTTCCTTACAAAACACACAGATGCTAGGTCCCTGAAAACCCCTTTTTATCAAGTTATCCCAAGTGAGAATTTTATGTTCCAATAATAAAAAAAAAAACAGTTTTACCTTCATCGGTATTTGCCACTTCCAAATCTCAGAGTACCAGAATTTTGGCTCTAGCCCCATATCCTCCATCACTTGAACCTCATATGCTAGTTTAGTGTTGACTTGACCTTGTTTGGTATCCCAAGACCACATTAAACTGTCTTTCTCATCATTTAATTTTATTCCATCATTTACCAACCCTTTAGTATAGTTTGTCCATTAATCTTTTCCCTCCAAGCCTAAAATTTCAACATTTTTCCATTTTGTTGAAATACTACCTTCCTGTGCATTTGATCCTACATGAGCGAGACAAGTAACCCCTTGTTCCTTTAACAATAATATAAGATTCTTTGATAATTTATAGAAATAGTGAGACCCTATCATAGGATCAACACCTATTCTGATATCTCTCCCATTCCCAGGCTTCCAAACCAACCAATTGAAAATTATGTTTACCGAAGAGGTAAGGGCTCTCCAAAAATTAAAGGTTCCATTCCAATTTTTTCTTCCATGTCTGAACCGCTTTTCGACAGTTTTCATTTTAAGATATTTTTTCATTATCATCTCATGCCAAAGTCCAGGCATCATAAGGCATCTCCATAAGCTTGTTGCCGCTAATGATTGACCAAACATACAAATATTTTTGATTCCCCATCCGCTAACCTTTTTAGGTTTTGCAATCTTTTTCCAGTTTGATAGATGTATACCTTCGTTTTCGTTTTTACTGGACCATAAAAAACTGAACATTCTTCTTCTAATACTGTTTAATACACTTTTGGGAATTTTTTCCACTGAAAGCCAATACACATATATGATTTCAAGTACTTCTTTTACAAGTATCTATCTACCTCCCAGAGTAAGCCACCTATGGTTCCAACTCAAAATTCTCTTTTCAATTTTTTTTTCTAGCCAGGACCAGTCCCATCTTATATAGAAATTTGGTTTGATATAAAACCCAAGATACTTAAAACCTGTGTCTAAAGGTTTAACTTCAAAGGGAAAAATTTCCTTCAACAAATTAAGATCTCCATCCTCCCAACCATCTTCTAAGAAGCTAGACTTTTGAGAGCTGAATTCCATCCCTGTAGCCTTGCAAAATAGAACCAATATCTCCTTGTATTCTTTCCATACATCAATGTTTCTAATCCCAAAAAATATTACATCATCTACAAACATTAGATGTGTAATATATAATCCTCTCGTCACAGTAACACCGTCAATTTTCTTATCCTGAACCTTCTCTTGTATAATTCTGCTCAACCCTTCTATTACAAGAAGAAAAAGTAGTGGAGATAAAGGGTGGCCTTTCCTTATACCTCTTGAAGATTTAAAAAAACCCGTAGGTTTCCCATTAATCAGTACTGCATAATTTGTTGATGTTACACATCCCATGATCCAATCAATTGCTTCGAGGATTATACCAATCTGTAGTAGAACAAGTCTAAGAAAACCCCAATCCACCCTATCATACGCTTTGACTAAATCCATTTTTAGAATGAATGCTTTTTTATTCTTCACCTTTATACTATGTAGTACTTCCTATACCACTCCAATTGCATCAGTTATTTTCCTACCATCTAAAAAACCAAATTGTTCTTTTGATATACCAATGGACAGGGATGATTTTATTTTGGTAGCAATTATTTTTGAAATGATCTTGTATACCAGATTGCATAAAGATATAGGCCTAAATCCTCCGAAGGAGTCAAGTTTGCCACTTTTGGGGATTAAGGAAATAAAGGTAGCATTCACTGCTCCCGACACTTTCCCTAACCTTCTCGACTCTTCTACAACCTCCAAAAGTTCATTCCCCACAATATGGAAAAAAGCCAAAAAGAACTCAACAGTCCAGCCATTCGACCCAAGACTCTTTGAGCACTTAAACCCTTTTAATGTTTTTAACACTTGAGCTAGTGAAACTGGATCAACTATCATGCTACCCTCTACCTCAGAGAACATCCTCAGATAATTCCTTAAAACAACAAGTTGATCTGTAATAACTAGGCTTCCCTATGCTTTAAACAAATTCTGAAAATATACACCAGCTTCCTTTTGAAGATCTGAACTATTTGTAATAGTTGTTCCATCTCCCTTTGTGATATCCCAAATGATGTTTAATTGTTTTCTTGAATTTTAGTAAGCATGGAAAATTTTTGTATTCTTGTCACCAACTGCCAGCCAATTTACCCTACTTTTCTGTCTCCAAGTCTCCTATTTTATAAGTGTCCTTTTCCTATGTTCTTTTGCCAACACCAATAACTTAACATTTTCATCTACAAATCCTCCAAGAAAATCTGTATACAACTTATCCAAATCCGATTCCAACTAAACCAATTCTTTCTATATTCATCCTTCTTCTTTCTTTCCCATACTATTACCATGATATTAAGTATTTTTAACTTTTTTACCAACGATTCCATAGGTGTCAAAACCTATGTCCTCAACATATCCACCCAATTGTTTCTAACCATACTAACAAAATATTGATCCTCCAGCCAAACAACATTAAATTTAAATGGATAGTGGACTATATTGCTCCCAAAGTACATTTGTAACATTATTGGCATGTGATTCAAGATCTTGTCATTGCAAATCCAGAATCTATATCTGATTCCTGAAGAGACATGATTCTCAGATATCAAAAATCGATCCATCCTTTTTGCAATGTAATCTTGGCCTTTCCTTCCATTCCTTTAAGTCGAAAGAATTTTTACTGTCTCAACATCCACTAAACCTTCATTTTGAACCAAATGACTGAAGAATAGTTGTAAAGGATCCACCCTTGCCTCAACCCCCCAAAATTCCCTACTAGAAGTAGTAAAGTTAAGGTCACACCCTAAGATTAAATTTTCCTCATCAAAGATCCCATTCCTTTTTAAATCCTCCTAGAATACCACTCTGTCAGCATATGGTCCATAACAGTTTATTAACTTCACCTTTATATTTGTGTCTTTAACTACTCCTTCCAGCAAAATCCCTGCATGCGTCAAGGACACTTCAAAATTAGCCTTACAAGGGTTCCAAGATGAAATCAGTCCCCCCAAAAGACCAATAGAATCAACTCCACAAAAATACCAATTAGGGAGAAGTTTGGAAAAGACTTCCCTTGCTTTTTCCGCACCTACCATTGTTTCATGTATGAAAATAACATCTGGTTTATTTTTCTCTAAAAATCTAGAGAGGGATAATGACTTTAAGGAGCCCCCCACTCCTCTCACATTCAGGGATGCCTTGACCATATTTTCACCCTAGCCAGGTATTTCTGAGATCTAAGCGCTCTAGGACCAATTACAACCTCATGAATAGGTATAACTGAGAGATCCTTCTCTTTTCCCAATTTCCTTGCACTCCTAGTTTTAATAGGAGAAAATATGTTTCCAACCCTCGTAAGACCGCCCCTTTAATCAAGGCAGTCCCACATTCCCGACCACAAGACCCTTAATCCCTGCTCCCCTCTGCCTTCCCATCCTTTTGGTTATCCAATAACACCCCACCAACAAATATTGGTATTTGTGTTCTAGTTAAAACCTCCATGTAAGTAGGTAAAAAATTACAAAGTGATTCCTCCACCATCGACAGTCCACTTGCTGATTGTAATCCCTTAGATGTCCCCGAAACCTGACTGTTAATTCCTTCTAGAATGGTCTTAGATGAAAAATAGTCTCCCTTCCCTTCCAGACCTATTCCACAAGATTTTCCCGCATCCATAGTAGGTTTCCCTTTCAATCCTAATCCACTGGTATTTTCCACAGTCACAACAAGTTCGATAGCTTCATCCAAATTAGAGATCTTATCATAAAACAACAATTGGGATTCCCCAACTATTAAATCCCCACCTGGTCCCCCTATCGATCCCCCTATACCCGAGTGCTCAACCATATTAATAATCTTATCGTACCTATCAGTCTCATCATTGTATGTCCCCAAATCCATTCTGTCAAAACTTTTAATGTAGTCGTAGCTACTAATCCATCACCCTTCCCTTCCATACCCAAACCGCCATAATTTCCTTCACCTCCAACAATATTAGTTCCCTCATCCAGAAATGGAATCCGATCATAACATAGCTTTTGAAAATCCGCCTCAGGAATATCCCTATCAGGATTCCCATGCTTACCCCCTTTACCCGATAGCACAATTGCGTATTTGATTTTATCAAACTTAATGGGCTCTTCACAATTGGTCCCTGGGACCCATTTTTCATTCCCTTTTACAATGACCGCGTATGTTTGGAAGCCTCCCTTCCCTTCCAATCCAAAAACAGTAGGGTTTCTCTTAGTCACAACAAGAATTACTCCCTCACCCAGAAAATGATTGTGTTCACAAGACTGCGTTTGAGAGTCCCCACCTAATACTACCATACCAGAATCACCTTGAGATCCCCCAACACCTGATTGCAAAACATAACAGTCATGTTTAAACTATCTTTCGGGTTCCCTCCCTTGATCTTTCCCCGCCCCAATTCTACAAGCAAGTTCACCTCTCCCACACCCATCCCAGACACTAAACAAAAATCCCTTACGGCCTCAGACAGGCAGCCCGTGCCCTCCAAATACTCTCTTAGATCATATCCAATAAGACAAATATTTCCCTTAAGACACCTCTTTACTCCCATCCCTCCCTTCGAATGGGCCTCCTCCATATGGGGATCTAATACTAATCTCGACTTCTCTTATAACAATAAAGAATTCGAGGAAAATAATTGTTGAGGCAGGAATGAGTTTTACTTACCACATTTTCCTTCGCTATGCAACACTTGAGTATTAGACCAGTCATGTCGATCTTCCACCTCAAGAATATTGTCCTTGACTTTTCTTCTTGATATTCCAGCCGTAAAAATTTTCTTTTGATCCATGACTTCCACGCATTGATAACGCAGGTGTCCTGTCTTTTTACAGCCCGAGCAACAAAACGACACGCCGACATAATCCAATCTCTATTGGATCTTTTTTCTCTGCCAATTAATTTCAATTTCCTCTGGTAGGCCTGCGAAAGTGTCCATTTTAACTAGCAGCTTCCCCATTCGGCGATCAAAACCCCCAAACTGTTTTAAGTCCACATGTAGAAATTTCCCAATTGCATTCCCAATGAGCTTGAAGACATCTAAACTCCACAAAGCAAGTGGACATCCTGGTAAAAGCAACCACAGATGTCGAAATATGACTATTTCTTTTTCTGGATTGAAGTCCACATGCCACTGAATCAACATCAAACTTCTATTTTTTACCAACCAGATCTTCTCAAGCACCCTTTCCATATCTACCGAATTCCTGAATATGAAACATAACCAGCCATTTAATAATATGAAGGTTTCTGGTACATATCCAAGAAACACCCCCAAATTATCTTCAACCCAGACATGTATTTCCTTTTCCCCCATGGCCCAATAGCTTAATTTTCCCACCAAACCACGCAAGGCCAGAATGCTCACAACATCCATCCCGATATCTTTACCTAGAGTTAAAGACAACTTCAATGTTCACGGTTTCCACACCCTGAATGTTGTTGCTAGCTTATTGCTCTCTCATCTGTTATACCCATCATACTGGCCCACACCTGAGTTTAGTTCTGCGCTTGATGGCGTCGCATCTCCGCTTCCCCCTTCCATTTGTACTGTGCCCCCACCACCCCCCTTAACTCTCCGTGATAATACAGATTTCCCACTACCTGTATGCCCAACAACAGTCTGGCCCCTGTCTCGAGAAGTTGAGGGTCGGGAATTCATCAATTTGGACCTATATTGGCCGCAGATTTTTTCACAATCATGTACCCCCCCTAAAAGATTCACCACTGCTCCCCTCGTAACTGCACCTCTACTCACCCTCGATACTTGATGATGATTCCCCAAAACCCCTCTAAAGCACCATGCATCCCAGTCTCTCGACACTGCCCCTGACGAACCTGGGGAGCTGAGTTTTCCCTTAACCAGTTTACACTCCAATCTAACCCCCTTTGCATAGCACGACGTAATGTGTGAGTCATTCTCCTTCCCATCCTTGAGCTTCCCCCCAGATTCTACTTCCCAAGAGAACAATTCATTTATTGTATCAAAAGTGTTATTCCTCATCGGATCGACCGAATGACCGCCAAGTGTCCCCACTAATGTACTGTCGGACCACTCGACCTCCACTACTACTAACTCCTCATCTGACAACTTTAAATTCTATTTATACCTTGATAACTCTGCCCTGTACTCTGCATCGGACTTATACAACCCTTTATGGCTCCACCAGAGCTCCTCCAGAGACTCCAACAACTGGACCCCAACTTCGGATGTCATTCCAGCCAGTAATAAGTCATTACCTCCATCTCCCCTTTGATCCTTTACTCTCCTGGACTCATATCCCCATGATCCTGATCCATACCTCCAGCTTCCTACCCCTTTGGGGGTCGAGCAACCCTACCCCATCCCAAATCCTAACTGAAGCCTAACTAGTTCCTCACTCCGAAAAACCATCTATCATGAAAGTTGAATACATTTTTCTCATTAAGATAATACAGTGTGATATACATGTAAATACATTGTGTTAGTGTCAAAAGTCACTCCTGGATTGCAGCAGAAGAAGAGCCCAATGCCCATCAGTTTTATGTCACAAATAATTTAATGGGGGTGATCGAATGGAGGTAAACTCAGGACAATATTGTTTGACTCAGAAAACTAGGCTAAAAATGCATAGGGAAGTGAGGGCCACAACCAACTTCAGTCAGTAATTTGAGTTAAAGCGAGAGTAGAGGGAAGACTTAGGAGAAAAGGGAGGAGACTTCTTTGGGCATCAGGCCTTCCAGCAACTCGGGGAATAAAGCAAACACTGAAATGTGCCTAAACGACATAGTGATAACTACACACTGATCAAAACTATCATATTGTGCAGCCACGAGCATCCGACTGGATCCTCCAATTCCGAATCATTTAGTGCCAGGTGAAAAGAAAAAGTGGGAGACTGTTTAAGACTGGTGTTGAGATTGCAATGATCAACCATACATCATCCTACAATATGCAACCCTCGACTGGATCCTCCAATTTCGAGTGTTTCAAACAGCTGACAGATAAAACTAAAGAAAAGAGAAGTTGACTTCCATTAATTTGACAGTCTCAAGTCAAAATACATAACCAGAGATTCCTTAGAAACTTTACAGTCGGGAGCTTAGCTCAACCATCGATAACCACAAAAATGGAAAAAATTCCTACATATACTCAAAGCAAAACAACAACAGCGAAAATGAGACACTGCATTAAAAACATTGCGTCTGCATGTCTACTGGCAATCTACGCATTCAGTCTCTAAATGATAGTGCACTTAGGACAGATGCAATCAAACTTCTGATAATCCTAAAAATGAATCGACATGCCTTTAATCCTTTGCCGAACTTTCCATTTATAGTGGAAACAATGTCTAACCACCCCCAACACCTTCAATAACGGCTTCCTTGGGATCGAGAACAACCATGGTCAACTTTTCTTTTTGGGACGTGGAGGTCTTCTCACAGTGCCACCTGTATACACCAGTCATCTGCTTGGAAAGATTTGTAGGTAGGGGCAATGGAGGGGGCACATAATGGTGGATGAATGAAGGTCAGGAGGGGATGATTTGGCATGCTCGGCATGGAAAGGGGAAGGGGAGTGACCAAGGAGACGACAGGGGCGAGACACATGGAAAGAGGGAGGATACAAGAAACATAGAAAAGGTGATGGGATATAATTGGTAGAGGGAGGACACATTAGTTATGGCGGGATGATGTGGGAGGGAGCGGGACAGATGTCGGAGGATGAGGAGGAGCGAAAGGAAGTGGGCCATGTCGCACGGACAAATGAAGAACAGATGGCAGGGGAGAAAATGGCACAGGAGGCGACATGATAGGAGGGCCCCCCATGACAATATCATTCCATTCCGGACCCCCCCCCCCCATATTAATGGCAGAACAACAAGGGGGTCCGGAATCACTTGAGTGTCGTTGATATAGGCGCCCCAATCTTGACCGTTGAGAGATGCGTGCCTAATTTCGGACCCCCCCCTCTGTTAAAGGTAGAACGACGAGGGGGCTCCAGAATGAAACTGCGGCTGCAGATCTCGGTGGGTAGATCTTGCCCGTCCAAATCTGCCTGTTTGTTAAAATAACGCGCCAAACCTTTAAAATTTTGGGATAAATGGGTTTTCAAATCTCTCTTTTCGCCCAAGGGGACGCTTCTTTTAGGAAAACACCCCATACATGATTATGTGCTAACATTAGGCTCCATGGGGGATGGCACGCCCCCTATGGGCTACCGAGAACTCCTTTGCAGCTTCAGTGCCTTGCTGTTGGGATATGGGGTTGTATTAAAAACATAAGGATAAAAAAAAAACAATATTTACAAACATAGAAGAGCCATGTGTGGCTCAAGAGAAACATCTCTTCAGGAAATGCCTGTTCATAGGGCCACTAAAAACTTCTTGACCTTTCAAATCCCGTAACTAGTAGGTATTATTTGAAAATACTTCAATGATTTTGGAGGGCTCGACTCATAGGGATTCAAATTTTTCGTGCTTGCCCTTGTCTTTCTTAGGAGCATCCCATTTCAGTACCAGATCTCTCATCTGGAAATCTTCCTTCTTGGCCTTCCTATCAAAAGCTTGCTCGATTTTTTGCTGACGGTCCTGAACTCTGTTCATCACCTGCTCTTTGGCCTGCTGGACCTCTACCAACTAATGAATTCTTCTAATCATATCATCAGGCTCTCCTTGATAATCTTGGAGGAATTTTTCTACAGGCATGGCTAGCTGAGAAGGAAAAACAACTTCTGTCCCATAAACCAATTGGAAAGGGGAGATGCCTATGGATCTTTTTGTGGTCACTCGATCAGCCCATAGAGCAAATTTTAGCTTTGAATCCCAGACCTTTTTGTTGTCCTCTAACAGTCTTTTGATGATCCTTATCAAGCTTTTGTTGGAGGACTCTACTAAACCATTTCCCTGGGGATAATATGGGGTGGAGTGAATCAGTTTGATCCCAAATTGCCCACAAAATTCGACCAATGGTTCAGCTTTGAAAGATGCTGCGTTATGAGTAACAATATTGCTTGGGCAACTGAATATTGTGATGAGATCCTCCAGGAACCCAATGATTACCTTATGGGAAGCACTCCTGGTGGGGATAGCTTTTATCCACTTGGTAAATAAATCTGTGGTAGTTAGGATCCATCAGTGTTGTCCACTGGAAGTAGGGTGGATCTCCCCAATAAAGTCTAGGCCCCACTGCTGGAAAGGTCCCGAAACAACCATAGGTTTTAAAGGCAGAGATTTAAGTTGTTGCTTTCTTGAGAACCTTTGGCATTTGATGCAGGCTCTGACCTCTCTGCAGACATCGGTTAATAAAGTGGGCCAGTAGTACCCAACCTTGAGGATTTTGTAGGCTGTGGTTTTTCAGAAATGGTGCCCTCCACATAGGTTGACATGAAATTCAACAATGATCCTTTGAGCCTCTTGTGGATTCATACATTTTAAAACCACCCCCAGAGGGTCTTTCCAATATAAAACTTGATCAACAAGGCAGTATTTGACTGCTTTGAGCTTTAGAGCTCTTGCCTTGCTCCTTTGCAGGCCATCAAGAGGCCGCAACTCTTGCAGAAAATATATGACATCCTTGTACCAAGGACATCGCGCCAATGGGGGTTCTGCTTGAGGGTCTACATCAGACAACTAATTCTGCTGATTTTCTGAGCATTCATTAATGAAACTTACCCCCAAAGCTTTGCAATTTGTTTCAGCCAACAGCTTGGCTAAACCTTGACCTTTGATCAATTTGGTAGGCCTTATCTCCATATCAAACTCAAGGATCTTGGATATCCATTTACTCCTCCTCCCATCTATATCAGGCTGAATAAGAATGTCCTTCACAGCAGCTGAGGGAACATAGGCAATGATTTTTTACTGTAGGACATAAACTCTAAAAGCTTTGAGAGCTTTCACCAGGGCATAGGCCTGCTTCTCCATGATGTCGTACTTGACCTCGGCATCCCTTAATGCTCTGCTTAAACAGGCAATAGGCTGCTCCAACCCGGCATCATTTGTTTGTAGTAAAACAACATCCACTGTGTTAGATGAGGCAAAGGAGAAAATAAGGAAACCCTTTGAGTAGTCGGGACTGACAAGCACAGGAGCTTCCGTCAAGGCTTTCTGTATCTGCTCAAAGGAATTTTAAGCCTCATAAGTCCACCTTACTTCATTTTCTTTTCTCAACATGGCTGATATAAGCTTTACCATTTCAACAAAGTTAGAAACAAACCTCCTTAGGAAATTAATTTTTCCAAGGAAATACTGGACTTCTTTCCTAGATCTTGGGATTGACAAGGCTTGGATTGCTTCAACTTTGCTAGGATCAATCTTGACTCCCACTGCTGATACTATGTGGCCCAATAACTTTCCTTCCTTCATGGCATAGAATTTTTGGGATTCAATGAAAGGCCAAAACTCCTGCATTTCAGAAAAACCTTCCTGAGATGACAACAATGTTCTTTATCAGATTTGGAAAAGACTGTGATTTCATCCAGATAGATGACCACAAACTTATCCTTTTCCCCGATGAAAGCTATGTCCATGGCTCATTGAAACGTTGCCCCCACATTCATCAATCCAAAGGGCATTTTAGCATATATGAATGTGCCCCAAGGAGTGGTAAACATTGTCTTTTCTCTGTCCTCAGGTAGAACATAGATTTGATTGTAGCTAGAGAAGCCATCAATCATGGAAATCCTGGATGATCCTGTCACCCTCTGCAATATATGTTCCATCTTTGGCAGGGGGTAATTGTACTTCCTTGAGCTCCTGTTCAGGTTTCTAAAATATACACAGAGTCTGATTTCTCCATTCTTCTTCCTTACTGGGACCAAGTTGGCCACCCACTTCGAATATATTAATGGCACGATGATCTGGGCATGTAGCAACTTCTTCACCTCTCTCTCCATGATAGGCATCAATATAGGATTGATATGTCTTAGTTTCTGCCTAAATGGATTTGCCTCCTCTTTCAATGGGATTTTATGCTCAATGACAAAAGTGTCATAAGTTTTGAGGTCTTCATAGGTCCAGGTGAAAACATCCACAAACTCCCTCAATAATTCAACGTATTCGGCCCTTTGCTCCTTTGGCAGGCTTCTTGACAATTTGACAAATTTGGGTTCATTCTCGGTGCCAATGTTGCACTGAGTTGTATCAGCATCATCATTTGAGATTTTCCCTTTTAATGCCACATCATTTCTATCAAAAAGATTTTCCAAAGCAACCAGTCCCTTTAGAATATGATTGCTGGGAAGCTGCACAATGTCACGCTATGCAATCTTACTTAGAAAATTACCGTCATCAAGCTTTGCTTCGAAAACAGGGTCTTGATCAATATGTAGTGATGAAAATTCTTCAACAGTCTCCA
>JASDQU010025899.1:5469-19939 GCA_032191745.1 Picea mariana | reverse complement strand
GCCAAGCTGAGCAAGTGATTGTTTTATATGGATTGGATCCATTACTTGGGACATATTATCTCAAAGGATGGGATAGAGGTAGACCCTGAGAAGATTGAGGCCATTAGAGAATGGTTAGCACCAAGGAATGTAACGAAAGTTAGATCCTTCATGGGATTGGTTGGTTATTACAGAAGGTTCATCGCAGGGTTTTCTAAGATAGCTCACCCTATCACTTCCTTGCAAATAAAAGGGAAGCAGTTTCAATGGATAAAGGGATGTGAGAAAAGTTTCTAGTGATTGAAGCAGTTGTTAACCAGTGTTCAAATCCCAAGGATTGCAGATCCAAACGCAGATTTCATGGTATGCACTGATGCATGCAAAGAAGGACTGGGAGGGATCCTCAGTTAGAATAGATTCATAATCTGTTATGAATCTAGGAAATTAAAAGAGCACGAGAAGAACTATGTAACCCATGACTTGGAGTTGGCAGCCATAGTTCATGCTCTAAATAAATGGAGGTATTACCTCATGGGAAGGAGGTTCGAGCTCAGAATAGACCATAACAGACTGAAATATTTGTTTGATTAGCCAACCTTAAACGCTAGACAAAGTGGATGGCTGGAATTTCTATGTGAGTATGACTTTGATATCAAGCATATCAAAGGAAAGGAGAATAAAGTGGCTGATGCACTCAATAAGAGGGTGCATGTATCCGACTGATATTAAAAGAAAAATTCTGGAGGCTACAAATGCAGATCTATAGTACAGAGAATTGGTAGCCAAGCTACAACAGGGTAATATGCCACAGAAGATGGAAATTTATAAATTGGAAACGGATGGAATACTGTTGTACAAGCACAAAATTTTTGTACCCAATGTCCAGGGCTTGAAACAGATGATTTTCCAAGAGATGCATAATTTGCCTTATGTAGGGAAACCTAGATATCAGAAAACAGTTGCAGCGGCCGAGAGCCATTACTTTTGGCTAGGTATGAAGAGAGAGATCACTGAATACATCGCTATATGTATGGACTGCCAAAAAGTTAAAGCTGAGCATAAGCACACAATAGGGTTACTACAACCTTTACCCATTCCAGAATGGAAGTGGAAAGTAGTAACGATGGATTTTATTATGGGATTGCCCAGAATAGGCAAGCAGCATGATTCAATCATGGTGGTGGTGGACAAGCTTACAAAAGCTTCCCATTTTATTCCACTGAAAACTACTCACAAGGCAACATATATTGTTGATATTTTCATAAAGGAAGTGGCATGATTGCATGGAATTCCTAAAACGATTGTGTCCGACAGAGATCCAAAATTCACCTCGAATTTCTAGAAAGGATTCGGAATGAATCTAAACTTTAGTACAACTTATCATCCTGAGTCTGATGGAAAAACAGAGAGGGTGAATAGACTAATAGAAGACATACTGATAATGTATGTGATGGACAAACCATCAAAATGGGAAGACTAGCTACACTTGGTAGAATTTGCCTACAACAATGGGTATCAAGCATTATTGAAGATGAGCCCATTTGAAGCAAGTTATGGAAGAAAGTGCAATACTCCAGTGAGATAGGATAATCCAGTTGATAGGACAGTAGTCGAGCCAAAGTTGCTCAAGGAGATGGAAGACCAAATGATAAAAATTAAGTAGAATTTGAAAGCTACCCAAGACAGGAAGAAAAGTTATGCCGATAAGAATAGAACGCATAGAGAGTTCAAAGTGGGTGATCATGTTTTCCTGAAAGTGGAAGCTAACAGGACTTCCCTGAAGCTAGGAAGTTGTGCCAAGTTGGCAGCTAGATTTTGTGGGCCATTTGAAATCCTGGAAAGGACTGGACCAGTTGCTTATATGCTTGCATTACCGGCATCCATGACTGTACATAATTTGTTTCATGTTTCATTTCTTAAAAAGTATATTCCTGATGCTAATCATGTAATTGATTGGAATGTGATCCAGGTGGAGCAAGAAGGTGTCCTGCAAGTGCATCCTGTGCGCATATTGGACAGGAAAAGCAAATATCTCCAGAATCAATCCGTAGGGCTTGTAAAGGTCCAGTGGACCTGGTACGGTCCTGAGGACGTGACATGGGAGCATGAAGATGTTATACGGGAAGAGTACTAGCATATTTTTGAAAATTTTGAAAAGCTTGCAGATGTAGTGTAAAGTTGCACTGGGGACAGTGAAAAAATAAGGGGAGGGGATTGCAATGTCCCCAAGGCCAAGCCCCGTTGTAAATCATGTCTATGAAGTATAAATATTTTTTATGAACTATAATTCAAGTTTATAAGGATGGTGAGCCAAGTTATATAAGCTAGTGGGATTATGTGTTATTAGGCCAGGGAGCCTAAGTGTTGAAGGCTAGGAGCCTGATTTTTGTACATGTAATTATGCACAGTATTAATACAAAACATCTATGCGTGTTGACCGACCACAATGAATGAGTAATGGGGGACTAAGCATCCACAAATCCTGGGTAAGGGAGAGGGGGCTTAAACCCTTGAGAATAATATTAAATTATTATTCAAAAATGATGTGTGAAACGTGTTTTCTTGATCCCAAATCCCTGGAAGGGGGAACGCATTCCTAAAAGCACACACCAATTGATAAAGCACATGTAGCCTCATGGGTGACGTGTGTTGGCCCAGACGCATGCAGTTAAAATCTAAGAAGAAATCTGTGTTGGGGGTTCGTCTGACATTCCTCCATCCATCACCTGAGTCAGGTGTCCGTTCTTGATCCTCCATCGGAACTGGCAGGTGTCCATGAGCAACCTCTATCTAGTTTTCATGCTCATATCCATCACCTAAACCATTTAAGCCACTACGTGGGATCTCTATTTACCCTTACGCATTCCCAAAACCATAACCAAGAAGTCGTCCTGTGTTGTCGGTTGAGAAAACCAAAGTGTCCCATAAATGCTAAGCCTTGTTATGTTTTTGTGTTTGTCTGTTGTCAGCTTTGGGTGGCCGTGTCTATGTTTCCAGTTGATTGTTGTGACCATGCAGTGCTTGACTACGTGTGTCTTGTTGGCCAGAGTATGATTGTGTTGAACTTCATGGTTGCCTGACTGTGTGGAAAACCAAGTTGTAGAAACAAGTTGTTGTCCTATGTATAGAACACTCTCTCTAGGTGAGAGAGGTGGTTGAGGTTGAAGGGAAAGGTTTCTTAGCCTACAAGAGACCCTCTCTAGGTGTGAGAGTGTGTGGAGGAAGGAGAGAGCTCCTAGAAGGATCCCTGTAGCTGTCACAGAGCTTGGAGATTTCTGGTCCGGTCTGTTGCTGAAGCCCAAGGAAAGGGAGGTTAGCAGCTGAAGGATTGTCTAGGTGACAATGAAGGTGTATACTCCTAGGGTGGGACATGCATGTGGGGAAGGAGAGTCTATGAGAAGTGGGCATAAGTGGCTCATGGGAGAGAATCCTCCTTCTTTTACGTGTATTCTTCCTGTAAACCTTACCTAGACTAGGATCCCTTGCTCAGTGGAGCTTAGTCCTAGCTTGGGGGTGAAATACTGCTGAGAGTGATGAGCAACATGGTTGAAGGCTAGGAGGTTGGTGGAAGGTCTGCACACAGTTGGTTGCGTGCGATAGTTTCAAAGATAAGTGTCAATATGTCTTTGTAATTCCATAATTAATTAAATTACATACCTGTGATTCTTACAATGTTATCAAGTATTATGTTGTGTGTATGAATTATTGTTAACTCTATATATATTCTAAATTAAATTCTTTGTTTTACTGTAACTAAGAAATTGTAGTTCATTAGAATGCATAATATGCTACAACAGTGTTTTTCTGTGAAGTTAGTGGAATTTCGCCTGACCATGGGAGTTGACGGCCGGGGAATGCTACAGTATGGTATCAGAGCATGTTTTCGATGTTGAGACTAGATGGGTTGATTAAGTGGTCATTGGAACCTAAGTTTCAAGTGGAAATTGTGTTTGGAAGAACCAATTTCCGACCCTAGAATGTCCTTGAGAGCCAAGGAGTTATTTGACTGGGATACAAAGCTCAGGAAGTATAGAAATATATAAAAACTGTAACCGTCATGGTATTTTATCATGAAGAGGTAGTGCTCGACACTTGGAGTGTGGGAGTCGTAGGATCGGTTCATAAGGAGAGACCTTTACGACCGTTAGATATGGAAAAGGGTGACTAAAGGATATTCAGGAAGTCTATCAGATTTCAGCTATCGAAACTTCCAAAATGATCTACACCATAGGGGAGTAGAAGGCTTGACCATTAGATCAAGCAGAAGGTAAGTCGCGTTTTCACGATTTCGGCTGTCGGGGAAAAATAGAGTGAGCTGAGTCACGAAACCCTGAAATGCTAAAAGGATCTGTATCGTATATCTAAGAGAGGATATGATCATTGGATTTAACTTGGAATCGACGTGGACACATGGGTGTGTACCACGTTCCAGTGGGTCGAGAAGAAAAGTGAGAGTTGTGGGACCCGATGACATCGTCGAAGGTGACGTGGACCCTCTTGAGTGTGCCACTTTCCACTGTGGATGTGGGAGACAACTGTGCTCTGTGGGCCCGAAGGGTAAGGAAATCAAAATTTTGGAAGTCAGGGGTTGGAAAGGGAAGCGAATATGAAAGCCTCGAGGACCTAAACCCTGAAACCCGAAGTCCTAAAATATTCGAATATGGAAGAATCACAATGGATTTTAACTGTTGGTGTTGGGTAAATGTGGACCGTCGATCCACCCAATTTACGTGAATTCTGTAAATCAGAACTATGGGAGATATTTGTGTGTGCCTTAAACTCTTCGAAGGCTGAAGGCCCAAGTATCACCTATTAGTCTAGCACTTGGCCATGACCCTTGGTCACGTGGGTAGGGACTAAGAAAGAAGGAGCTCTCACCAGAAATTTGCAGAGCCAAGAAGAACCGAGAAAATTTTGTGAAATCAAAACTTTTTCTTAATTCAGATTGGTTTTGATTCTGTGGATTTTTGCTAAGGAGAAACAACCTAACAAAATTTGGGTTGCTTGCACATTGTTATTACAGAAGTTTGACGAGTACCTGAACCAGTTAGAATTAACACTGAGTGCAAAGAAATGGAAGAGGTGTGGATTGCCTCTGGTTCAGGGAACGAAAGAGAAGGAATGGATGTCCACTTGGGAGTTGAAGGATCAAACTCCAATGGACACAAAAAAGAGATGGATAAGGAAGGGCATATAATGAAAATTGTTGAAAGATTACAAAAGGATGCCCAGAATCGCCGATCTAATAATTGAAAGCTCATGAAATCCAAGGATCAACGGGGTGTACTCAACTTAAAGTTGTTTAAGAGTCTGGAAAGAATTGAGAAGAAGTTAGAAAAACAAAGTGACTCAAACAAAATAGGGAGTCGCAGGACCCCTGAGAGGAAAACAAGATTGAGGAGTGTTAGCGGACATCGTCGTCACTCCCCAAAGCATTCTAGTAAGGAAGCACATAGTAGTTCCAGCTCATCCCCTACCAGAAAGCACATGAGATCTAGAATGGATAAATAGAAGGGGGAAATGAACAAGATCAAGCCTCCAACATTTGATGGAGAATATAAGAAGGAGGAAGATGCTCAAACTTGGTTTCTTGGTATGACGAAATACTTTCAAATGTAGAATTATTCCTCTCATGTAGAGGGCAGGATTTCCATATATCAACTGAAGGGAAAGGCATCCATGTGGTGGGATCAACTTGTGCAGGTGAAACACATCAGAGAAAAGGACATCACATGGAAAGAATTCAAGAGGTATTTCGAGAGGAAATACTTAACTAAAAGATATTATGACAGAAATATGACAGAGTTCTTTGAAATCAAGCTGGACAATAAGACCATTAATGAGTATGAACAAAAGTTTTTAGAATTACTGAAGTATGTTCTGTTCATCAAAGATGAGTCTGTCAAGATTCAGAGGTGCCTAAGTAGATTACCACCGTCTATTGGGGAATGGATCTAGTACGATGAACCAAAGACTATGGGAGAAACAATAAGGAGGGCGAAGTGCTTATTTGAACAACAAAGAGAAAATCCTACCTTTCGGAAGGCTTGGGATGGCCAGAAAAAGTTCAAGAAAGAAGAGGCAGAAGGGAAATAAACCACCCTTTTTTAGAAATAGTCCTCAAGGACAACCGTCTTTTAGAGAGCCCAGGAAGGCTGAAGTGGGTGGACAAATGTCAAGGCCACCACCTATGGAATGTTGGGGTTGTAAAGAAAACCATAGGTACAAATATTTCCCCCATAGAAATGATAAAGTAAGAGTTGTCCACAATATTCAACAAGCTGAAACAGTGGAGGACATGGGAGTAGAATGCTAAGGATCTACGTAGCCCTGGACAAGGAATAGGTTGAATATTAGTCTCACATGATTGAAGTGGAAGGTATGATAAAAAACCAACCATTTACTGTTTTAATTGATTCAGGGGCTAGCCATAGTTATATAGACCCTAAAGTGGTAGAAAGTTTGCATTTGATAAGTAGAAAACATGAAAAGTCTTGGTTAGTGCAGCTAGCTATAGAAACCAAGAGGAAAGTCACGGAGTTAGTCAAGTCTTGTCCTATGGACATGAATGGACTGAGCACGAAGGTCGAATTGAACATTTTTCCATTAGGCTCTTATGACTGTCTAATTGGGATGGACTGGTTGGACCAACACCATGTTGTCTTGGACTATTGGAATAGGGAATTCACTTGCTTAGATGATGAAGTGAATCAGAGATCCGTCCAAGGAATTCTTAGAGTTGTAGCTATCAGGGAAATCTCAGCGATGTAGCTGAAGAAGTTCTAGAGAAAAGGTTGTCAATTATATGCAACCCATGTAGAGGAAACACCTAAGGATAATGTGTCAAGTATTGAGGATCATGTGGTACTTAAAGAGATTAAAGATGTATTCCAAGAAGTACCTGGACTACCTTCAAAAAGGGATATCGATTTCTCTGTGAACTTGATGCCTGGAGCAACTCCAATGTCAAAGGCTCTATACAGGATGAGTACACCAGAACTGAAATAGTTGCAACTGCAGCTTGAAGAGCTTCTGAGGAAGGGGTATATACACCCAAGTGTGTCACCTTGGGGTGCCCCGGTCCTGTTCATAAAGAAGACGGATGGAACACTGATATTATGCATCAATTTCGAGCAATTGAACAAAGTAACAATGAAGAACAAGTATCCTCTGTCGAGGATTGATGATCTCTTCGATCAGTTGAAGGATGCAAAGATATTTTCAAAAATAGATCTAAGATCGACATATCACCAAGTAAGAATAAAAGATGAAGACATCAACAAGACATCCTTTAGAACAAGGTATGGTCATTATGATTTCACAGTGGTGCCATTTGGACTGTCAAATGCACCCATTGTTTTTATGTTCTTGATGAATGAAGTATTCAGTGACTATCTAGACAAGTTTGTAATCATCTTCCTGGATGACATTCTGGTGTATTCCAGAACAGAGGAAGAACATGAACAACATCTGAGGATGGTGTTGCAGGTGCTAAGACAGCACCAACTGTATGCCAAGCTGAGCAAGTGCTCGTTTTATAAGAGTGAATCCATTACTTGGGACATATTATCTCGAAGTACGGGATAACAGTAGACCCTAAGAAGATTGAGGCCATTAGAGAATGGGCAGCACTAAGGAATGTAATGGAAGTTAGATCCTTCATGGGATTGGCTGGTTATTATAGAAGGTTCATCGTAGGGTTTTCCAATATAGCTCACCCTATCACTTCCTTGCAAATAAAAGGGAATCATTTTCAGTGGACAGAGGGATGTGAGAAAAGTTTCCAGCAATTGAAGTAGTTGTTAACCAGTGCTCCAATCCTAAGGATTGTAGATCCAAACAAAGATTTCATGGTATGCAATGATGCATGCAAAGAAGGACTGGGAGGGGTCCTCAGTCATAACGGATTTGTAATCTGTTATGAATCCAAGAAATTAAAAGAGCATGAGAAGAACTATGCAACCCATGACTTGGAGTTGGCAACCATAGTTCATGATCTAAAGAAATGGAGGCATTACCTCATGGGAAGGAGGTTTGAGCTCAGAATAGAGCATAACAGACTGAAATATTTGTTTGATCAGCCAACCTTAAATGCTAGATAAAGTAGATGGATGGAATTTCTGTGTGAGTACAACTTTGATATCAAGCATATCAAAGGAAAGGAGAATAAAGTGGTTGATGCACTCATCAGGAGGGTGCATGAATTACATGCTATAGCCATTAGCATGTATAACTGATATTAAAAGCAGAATTCTGGAGGCTGCAAATGTAGATCTGCAGTACAAAGAATTGGTAGCCAAGCTACAACAGGGTAAGATGCCACAGAAGATGGAAATTTATAAATTGGAAACAGATGGAATATTGTTGTACAAGAACAAAATTTGTGTACCCAATGTCTAGGGATGGAAACAAATGATTTTGCAGGAGATGCATAATGTGCCTTATGCAGGGCACCCTGGATATCAAAAAACAGTAGCAGTGACCAAGAGCCATTACTTTTGGCTAGGTATGAAGAGAGAGATCATTGAATACATTGCTAGATGTATCGAGTGCCAGAAAGTTAAAGATGAGCATAGGCACCCAACAGGGTTGCTGCAACCTTTACCCATTCTGGAATGGAAGTGAGAAGTAGTAACGATGGATTTTATTACAAGATTGATCAGAACAGGCAAGAATCATGATTCGATCATGGTGGTGGTGGAAAAGATTACAAAAGATGCCCATTTTATTCCACTGAAAACTACTCACAAGGAAGCAGATGTTGCTGATATTTTCATAAAGGAAGTGGCACGATTGCACGAAATTCATAAAACAATTGTGTCTAACAAAGACCTGAAATTCACCTCAAATTTATGGAAAGGATTGTTCAAAGTATTCAGAATGAATCAGAACTTTAGTACAGTTTATCATCTTGAGTCTGATGGATAGACAAAGAGGGTGAATAGAGTAATAGAAGACATACTGAGAATGTATGTAATGGACAAACCATCAAAATGGGAAGACTACCTACACTTGGTAGAATTAGCCTACAACAATGGGTATCAGGCATCATTGAAGATGAGCTCATTTGAAGTGCTCTATGGTAGAAAGTGCAATACTCCAGTGAGTTGGGATAATCCAGCTGATAGGATAGTAGTTGGGACAGATTTTCTCAAGGAGATGGAAGACCAAATGATAAAAATTAAGTAGAATTTGAAAGCTACCCAAGACAGGAAGAAAATTTATGTTGATAAGAACAGAACCCACAGAGATTTCAAAGTGGGTGATCATGTTTTCCTAAAATTGAAAGCTAACAAGAGTTCCCTGAAGCTGGGAAGCTGTGCCAAGTTGGCAGCTAGATTTTATGGGCCATTTGAAATTCTGGAAAGGATTGGGCCAGTTTCTTATATGCTTGCATTACTAGCATCCATGACTGTACATAATGTATTTCATGTTTCATTTCTTAAAAAGTATATGCCTGATGCTAATCATGTAATTGATTGGAATGTGATCCAAGTGGAGAAAGAAGGTGTCCTGCAAGTGCATCTTGTGTGCATATTGGACAGGAAAAACAAACAGCTCTGGAATCAAGCCATAGGGCTTGTAAAGGTCCAGTGGACCTGGTACAGTCCTGAGGACGTGACATTCAGTGTCCAGTCAAGAAAACAATGATGTTGATGAAGAAAACTTCCGATGATTTATAGATACGCCAGTCAATGTTCCAAGATGATATTGATGATGTTGTCCTCTCACCCACTTGATGTTGTTGATGATGTTGTCCTCTCTCTCTCACATGATGTTGTTGAAGAATACCCTTCTTGTTAAGAGGGAGTGTTGAAATAATGTAACTGCAAAGAGTATTCTTATTATTATTTGATATATTATTCATTGGATCAATCCACATTGTGGATTGATCATGTCAATTATTGTAATAGGACCAAATCCCCTTTTGCGGATTGGTCAAAAGAAAATTGTAATAGGAAGAATAAGAAGTCATCCCTAACAGATATTAAAGAGGCTCAGAAATATAATAAAGGTGGGTTTACCCACCCAGTTTGAGAAGTCGGCCTTGTCAGTGAAGAGACACTTCACATGTGCCAGACTTGTATAAATAAAGAGGCCAACGCCTCACTTAGACACACAACACACTTTCTCATTGAGAGACAAGTTTCAGATCTACTACTGGAGAAGAAGGAGAGAGAGAGAGTGGCACATATCTAGGAGAGGAATTTCTGTATTAGTTTAAGAGATCTTTTGGCATTGTATTGACTATCTATATTAAGGAAGTTTTGTTGGGTTTTCTTCCCCTAGAGGGTTTCCCAGGATAAATGTTGTGTCTCTTGTGATTGTGTATTTCTCAATGATCTTGGATTATGCTATTGTTATCTAATGAAATGAAAACAACTATAATAATGGCTTAAATATTAACATGGTTTCAGAGCCAAGCTAAAGGAAGCATCTTTCACAAGTGAAAAATGTCGCTATTGTCATACATGAAAATTAAGACATTTTGATGGTGAAGATTTTCAGCCCCAAAACCATCTAGAAAAGTGCACCCTCCCCTAAGGATCAGTTTGGCACTCTCAGCACACCTTTTTAGTGGCTTGATCTCTCGGAAAGTGAAACCCTAGTTTCACAAAGTACCAGAAGTACCAGAAAACTAGTGAATTGGAGGTACCAGAAGCACCAGTCCTGAAATCCACAAATCAAATTTGGAGGAGAAAAAATTGGATTTTCTCAGATCCAAACACACCAGGCTACTCGCCTCAGCCAAGCACACCTCCTGGTAAGTTCAGTTTTTTATTTTGAGCACTTTCATTTTTCGGTCATTTTCCTAGCTCCAGGTAAAGATGTCTGCAAGCATTAAGCTTGTTGTCAAGTTAGAAGGAGTGGAAAACTTTCGTTCTTAGAAGTATAGGATTGGACTCATTCTTGAAGAGAATGACCTAGCAATATTCATCAAAGAAGAAGTACCAGAACCCTCCGATGCTGTAGAAAAGGAAAAGCATCAAAAGGACACAATAAGGGCCAAAACAATCATTGCAGATTCAATCAAAGACCACCTGATTTCTTATGTGTCATCTAAGAAGACTCTAAAATAAATGTTTGATGGCTTGACCAGACTCTATGAAGGAAAGAACATAAACCGGAAGATGAATCTAAGAACTCAACTGAAGAATACAAGAATGCAGAAAGGAGAAATGATTCAGGAATACTTCTCTAGAATCTCAGAATTCAAAGAAAAGATAGAAGCTATTGGAGATACCATAGACGAAGATGAACTCATAACGAAGGCCCTAAATGGTCTCACAAGACCTTTGGATGATTTCATCCAAATAATATGTGCCAGAACAAAGAAACTAAAGTTTGATAGTCTATGGGAAGAATGCATCCAAGAAGAAACAAGATTAGTGAATCCTGAAGCGTTACTAGAAAGAGATGATAATCAATCCCTAGCTACTCACACCAAAGGAGGAAGGAAGAAACCCTAATTCCAAAATGAGACTCATAAAGAGCCTCAACAATCAAACAAATTCAATCATAAAGAATCTCATCTAAGGAGATTTCAAAGGAAAGGACAATGAAAGGAAAGAGACTACTCATCTGTACAATGCTATCATTGTGACAAGATGGGACACATTGCAAAGTTTTGCCCAACCAGATGAGAAGAATACAAGAGAAAACATAAGAGGCTCCATGCCCATGTAGTNGCATCCAAGCACATGATGAGACAAAGAAACATTCTCTCTTGTATCTCAGAAAATAAGTTTTCTCAGAAAGTGACACTTGGAGATGATTACCAATATCCCATCAAGGGAGTGGGAGTATCAAACCATAAACTGAATTCAGGGAATTCACTAAAAATGAAGGATGTACTATATGTACCAGGCTTGAAGAAGAACCTACTCTCCATTTCATATTTAGAAAAGACAGGCTTCCGAGTTTCCTTTATAGATGGAGAATTTCTTATTTGGGCTAAAGGAGAAACCTTAAATGAAGATATCATCATTGGAAATGAAGAAAATGGCTTGTATAAACTAAAGGGTCACTCATAGTGTAATGTCCCCAAGGCCGATCCCTATTGCAAATCATGTTTATGAAATGAATTGTAATTATGTTGTATAGGCTGGTGAGCCAAGTTAATATAAGTTGGTGGGCTTATGTGATTATTAGGCTAGAGAGCCTAAGTGTTGAAGGCCAAGAGCCTGATTTTGTACATGTATCTATGCGGAACATTAATAAAATTATAAACACCGTTGCGTGCAAACCGACCATGATGAATGAGTGATGGGGGACTAAGCTTCCACTGAGTGGGCAAGGGATTAGGGGATAGAAGGTGGGAAGAGGAGATAAGTGTTGAGCCTAGGGGCTTAATTCCTTGGGAATAATATTTTAATATTATTCCAAAAAGACCATGTAAAATATATGTTTTATCCTAAGTTCTTTTTGAAAGGACAAGCAACTTCCAAATGGAAGGAACACATGATGAAGGAACGCATGCAGTTGCATGGGTGACAAGTGTCAACCCAAGAACATGCAAATAAAATGGCTAAGATGAGCCGTGATGGGGGTTCCTCCTCCATTCCACCATCGACTGTTTGAACGTGAGTCTCGTCTGACCTCTGCAAGATACCCTCATGAAATTCTGAAACCGAGGAAAAAGGTCTATGTTGATTCCTAAGGAAGTTGGTACATTCCTTGCATGAACAGTTTGAGCCTATGCGTGGGATCTCTGTACACCTTGTGCAATCCGGAAACCAAAACTGTGAGTCTATTTCGTGATTGTTGAGCCTGTTTGGGAAGCCCGTGTCTATTTTCCCAGTTGGTTGTTGTGGCCACGCAGTGCTGGACTACGCATGGCTTACTAACTAGTGTGAGTTCATGCTTAGCCTGTGTGTAACCTCTCTCCAGGTGATGGAGGTGATTGTTGTTGGAAGAGGCAGGTTGTTAGGCCTATGAACAACTCTCTGCAGGTGAGAGAGAGTTTGCTGGGAAGTGGTTTCTTCCAGAGAGTGTCCAGCACTAGCTTCGGGCTTTGAGACTTCCTGATCGGACCTGTTGTTGAGACCTAGAGAGGGAGGTGTAGCACCAATGGACTGTTGTTGTGAAGGTGTATACTCTCGAGCGGAAAAGGCATGCGGGGAATGAGAGTCTGGAAGTAGTGGGCATACGATGGCATCTTGGGAAGAATCCTTCTAGTCATTCTGTGTTGTTTTCCCTGTAACTTCATCCTAGCCTAGGATTCCTTGCCTTGGGGTGGATCTTAGTCCCAGCTCGGGGGTGACCCACTGCTGAGCTTGATGAGCAGTGTTGTCTAAGGCTAGGAGGTTCGTGGAAGGCCTGCACGTGGTTGGTGGAATTACCACAGTTTCAAAGATAAGTATCATCTTACGTTAAATGGTATGTTTTGCATGCCTGTGATGCTTATATTTTATCATGTATTCTGTTGTGCAGATGAATTATTGTTAATGATAGGGAATATTTGTGTTAGCATTAATTCTTATGCTTACTCTAAGTCAAATGTGTTTCATTTGATTTAAATTCATGTTATCAATCAAGTATGAGAATGATGTTGTTCTGCACAGTAGTGTCTGCCCGGCCAGTGGGTTGGATGAAGGCCGGGGGAGCATTATAGAATGGTATCAGAGCCAGGGTTTCGATACTGAGCCTCGATGGGCTAGTTGAGTGGTCTTTGGACTGAGGGTTTGAGGAGAAATTGTGTCTCGAGGACCAATTTCAGACCTTTGAATGCTCCTGAGTGTCAAGGAGTTACTTGACCATGTTACCAAGCTCAGGAGGTGTAGCGGTGTTATGAAACCACAGCCGAGGTGGCATCTGGCCACAGCGAGAGAGAGAACTCCACACCAGAAGTGTTGGAGCCATAGGATATGTTCAGAGGAAAAGGAGAACCCTCGTGACCGTCAGATCTAGAAAACGTGTATAGGGTTTAAAAACCCTCTTGAATTGCACGGGAACGTGGAAATCGCAATACGCAAAATCCTGAATTCATCGAGACCGTCCATTGGGGGGAACACATGGCTGCCGGACGACATTTCGGCACCCGGGAAACCAAAGGGGAAGAACCTTGTTTTCGCAAGTCATGAAATAGCGAAACCCAAAATTCTGAAACAATCTACACCATAGATCGTAAGAGAGGAACTTGACCATTGATCAAGTGGAAGAGTAGACAGTAATTTCAGAATTTCTGCAAACGAAAGTTTGAAAGGTGTGGATGCATGAAATCTCGATGCCAGAAACCCCGAAACGCCGAAAGGATCTACACAATGGATCCAAGAAAAGTCTAACCGTTGGATTTTCGATTGGAATGGACATGGACACATGGATGTGCACCACTTGCCAGTGAGTCGAGAAGACAGGGGAGAATGGTGGGACCCGATGACATCACTGAAGGTGACATGGACCCTCCTGAAAGTGCCACGCACCACCGTGGTTAATGGCGACAACTGTACTGTGGGCCTGGAGAATAAAGTAAATCAGAATTTTGGAATTC
>JASDQU010025897.1:15902-26049 GCA_032191745.1 Picea mariana | reverse complement strand
ATCTTGCACCCCTTGCGCATAATCTTCCATAATTGTAAGGAAGAGACGAACCTCAGGGATACTCCCTGGTTCCGTCCTACAATCACCCATCTATGTCCTTCATCATCGACCAAGCTCAACCTCTTCGTATTACAGTTGAGTATCGCCTCATGTGTTTCCAACCAATCCATACCGATCACGACATCTTAAGATCCTAAGATCGTGACGTACAAGTTGACCCTCGTGACAAACTCTCCCAGGTTAAGGGCACAGCCCGTAATGTCCTCCAACCTTATGTTTGGCTCCCGAAGCCATCTCTACGAAGCTAAACTCGTCTTGTTCAACTGCCTTTACCTTAATCCTTTTTAGCGTTGCACCAGAAATGAAACTCTCATTAGCACCTGGGTCTATCAAAATACTAAGGGTTTGGTCAGTGACAGTACTTGTCGTCTCAAGCACTGTCGATTGGTGCTCTTCTTGGTAGTTATTCACCGTTGTGTGAATCCGATGGGCCTTGCCCATATCTCCCACTGTAGTGGGTCCGACTGATTTGGACGCTCTAGTCCTCTCCATAGGACAGTCGCGCTGGTAGTGTGGCTCCCCACACGTCCAACACCCCTTCTTCGGCCCAGTAGTCCTGGTACCCGAAGTAGAAGATGACGGCCCACTGGCCTGGAAACCTGGTCTGTTTTGCTGAATAGGCCTAAACTACTGTTGCTGCGAGCGACGCTGCTGCTGGTGATGTGGTCCTCGATAAGGTGTTCATTGCTGAGGTGGCAGTCGTCAAGGTGTAGTGAACGTGGATCCCCTCTGGAAGCCACGATATCCCGATGTATGTCTCGCTGGTGTCTGCTGCTGTAGCGTACCAGATGAACCCTGCCCTGCAGGTCTCGCGGGAGTCCTGGTCTGACCCCCGTTGATAAGCTCCTCCTATGCTGTGAGGGCCTTTTGGATAGTGTTGTGCAAGGTTTGAGGCATCATAATTCTAACCTTTGCAAGCAGGTTGCCTTTAAGGCCAAACATGAACCTGTTGACCTTGAGCTTCTCAGTGTTCAAGTGTGGAGCATACCGGAGCAGCTCCATAAACCGTGCCTCGTACTCGGGCACCATATGAACTCCCTGTCCTAACGTGTTGAACTCATTGAGATGATGCTCAATGAATTCCTCAGAGAGATACCTCTCTCGGAACCGTTCCTCGAACAGTTCCCATGACACATCTTCAACGACCATGTTTAGCTGCGGCAGGAGCGTCTTCCACCATAGAAGAGCGCTCCCCTTCAGTTGAAATACCGCCATGCGGACCTTCATGTTGGAGGTATAATCACGAAGTGCGAATCACATCACCATATTCTCCAACCATGCCTCGGCGGCTGCGCCATCTGGAGCACCAAAGAACTTGAGAAATTTCACCTTCTTGAGTTCATGGTGAATGCTACCAGTAACGGTCGGTGCGCACGGCGGAACCTCAGTAGGTGTCAGCGCCCTGGCCTCATCTCTTTCCAATCGGTTGATCAGCACCTCAGACATGCGCTGAAAAGATCTCATAATCCCCATGACATCTGCAACTTTGATCTGCTCCTGTCCGAGAACCTGCTCGCCTCCCTGGGGGTTAGACCCCTCAGGCATGGATGCTACTGGAGGCATAAGGCCTCCTCTCCTAGCTCCCCGTCGTCTGCCTCCGCAGCGTCCTCTAACCATGATTACCTGCACGCACACAATCAACTCAATCAGCAATAGAATAATTAAATATAATCATGTCAACGAAAGCCATAGTGAATCCCAAGTCGTAGGTCGAACCGGCTCTGATACCATATGTAACGTCCTCCTCGTTACGATAACAACTCTCAAAACAGGGAATTTTTTTTTTCTTTTTTTAAGGTGTGTGTGTGCATGTAGAAGTAACAAGCACAAATGACTCTACGTCGCCACTCGACAACCAACAAGGCACAACCACGAAGTTCAGCACAAGAAGACTGAAGGAACACAACGAGTAACTGCAACAATATATGTCCATAGGCATAAGGAAGACAACACAAACATTAAGACATACTGGGCGTGCACAGTAAGAACACAGAGGGAAGAATCCATGGTGTTAGGGTTACTATTTCTGCACAGGAAAGCAGGGCGTTCAGTCTTATGTCTTCTCAAAATAAGATTAGACAGGCTCCTGGCCGACTGCTCAGGCAGAAACTAGTAACCCGACCTAGAACAAGACGCAAGAAAGACGAACACAACAAGATGACCCCGACAAATCACAGTGACATCAAGCAATAAACGCCCCTAGACATAAGGCATACAACTAGCAGCTATAAGCCGAAAATGACACCAGGGGTTAAGTACAGTACTGCCACAGTTGGAGGAATCCAACAATAGAGTTTACTATTTCTGCACAGAAAAGCAGGGCTTTTAGTCTTATGTCTTCTCAAAAGAAGATTAGACTGGATCCTGGCCGACTGCTTAGGCAGAAACTAATAAATCTCTGCCAAGTGTGTCGCAAGAGTGGAACCCTGCCTTTAAAGGGCCCGACACTCTTGATACGGCATTGGATTCTTTACGCAGAAAATCACACACACGAACATATATGCTAAGGCTACAAGGAGGTGTCTATACCCCGCCCGACACAACCGACCAAGCAACCAACTGAATACTATCAAGTACAACATAAACAAGAAGGACTACTACGTCCTTTACGGAAGGCGCACGACAAGAAGGGCTCCGACAACGAACACCCAAGTTCAACATTAATTTAAATTCAACAACTTTCCTCATTTACTAAACTCAAGTAATTTATTGGCCGTGAGTCAAGGTTATTGCACCCAATGTGTTATTAATGAAAATAAAATTTCAAATAGCACTGTCATGAAATATTAACCATCTTTCATTTATATCACATATCCAGACCATGATTTTACAACCACAAAACCTCTTATATGCTACAACCACCAAAATTATAATGACCTTACAAGATAAATACCTTCAATTAAACGGGAGGAGCTCACAATAGGATGTCATCAATGATCATTACCCTTAATTATGACATAATCATTACATAGTCTAACATCATCTTTACCGTTAACCATGTTTCATTCCACCATATTAATTCGATAATTACTTTAACATTGCTACTTTATGAAGCCATGATTAATTAACAATACTACCCTCAACCATATCACATTTGCTAATATCACTTTTTCAATTATTACAACTTTCATCAATATCACCAGTCAAGAATAAAACTAGGCAGCAGTAATAAAATCACTTACTTCCAGCAGAAATACAATGTCACTATTCATGAAAGGAAAAAGCGGAACCTTCCCCAACCATGGCAGAACTAGACAACTATAGTACAATATGTAATAACTTATGTGTGTTAGAAGACAGCGGTAATAAGGGCAGAACTATTCAAATAGAAACAACATATTTAGCAATGATGATTACATACCTATGCATTTGACAATGATTACACTTACATTGACCATGATATATATGTATTTTAAACTATCCTTTCACTTGAATGTACTAATCTTATTTAAATTATATTGACCCATCCCTCGGTTTTCAAGACTGCACAACATATCTATATAGCCAAGTTGAATATCTTTCATAAAGGACAGAGATTTAAAACCTGGAAAAACTGATATATCTAATCCTCATACACCCAAAAGAATATCATTTAAGTGAGACTACTAATCTTTAATTAATTGAGCTCTGAATCAAGTTTGAAAATAAAAGGGACCCATCCCTCTACTTTTTATATTACCATAATATTCAGCTAAAGGTAAGGAATTTACAATGCATGGTTAATACTGATGCCTGGGAACGATAATGAGAAGACCAATGAATAGCTATGCAGTTACCTTGTATCAACAATATCGCATTAAAATTGCAGGGACACTATAGTTTAGCAATGAAAGGCGATTTAAATAGAAATCCCACCAGGGCACAAAAAGGGGAAGATTATACCGAAACACAGAGAACAAGGAAATTACCAAAAACAGCCGGGAAAAAATTCCCTTCTTACCATCGACTCAGATATAATAAATGCAATTATGACCACAGCGAAATAAACAAATGACTGGTGGGCACAGAAAGGGGGATTTAACACACGGGCAGAGATTAAACTAGACACATCATTATGGACGCATAACGGGTGTTATACGCAGTGAGAGATTGCCAGACACAGAGAACATTTAAAGGGTGAGTCGCTGAGTGTAAATGATAACACGAGTTGTTCGAAGGTCCTTCTCCTAAGTCGCCCACAGAGAAAGAAAAATGCCCAAACACAATTGTAAAATGAAATCAACAGTCCCAGGGATGCCAATTCGAAAACCAGAAAGCCCAATGCCAAGCCCAAAATACAAAATGCCCAAATGAAACTCGTGAATGCTCAAACACAGAATGCAAATGCTAATCGAAGTTCATGAATGCTGAATTGAAAACTAGAATGCAGAAATGCCAAATCAATCTCCAGGAATGCCAAATCGAATGCAGACTGCTCAACCCGGAATGAAAAATCCCAATCGGAGTTTAAGAATGCTCAGCCACATAATACAAATGCCAATTCGAAGTTCATGAATGCCGAATTGAAAACCAGAATGCAGAATGCCGAATAAATTTCCAGGAGTGCCGAATCGAATGTTGAATGCTCAATATAATAATGCCCACTGTATATAAATAAAACGCCCAATAATACAAAAGAAAACCCACACAGTAAATGCCTTCCCCAAGAACGTGTCACTATCATCAATGACAACAACGAAATATAAAAACAAAAATTCAAGAAATCCACATTCATTAACAATTTAACCAAAGAAAATTTCAGAACTACATCGTAGTAAGCATTCCAAACGAAATTGCCGATGGAGTTTTTCAATAACACAATGCACATCGAATTTAGCCGTAGGGGAGGGAGAAGAAAATAAATTACGAGGCTGGATGATTACTCAAGATGACACAGTAAAATTTTGTAGCAACATTTAAAAACACAACAATCCGCTGGATGTAAGCAATTAAAGAACAACCATCTAGCCCAACGATAACTAGCATTGATTGAAATTAAACATTCATTCATCTAGACTTCAATTACATAAGCAGATCTAATCATAACCTACTACATTCTACTCTACTAAATGACGTGCGTACCTTTTCCCTTTTTTCCGCCTCGATTGATGTCCGCGCCTCAGTTGATGTCCCACACTCCTGGCCGCTCCTGCTTGCCGACCGTAGAGAGCTCACCGATACCTCCCAGCCAATCGCTAGGGGTACTCTTCTTCCCCCTTAGCCCCCCGAGCCGCAAAGGGGCCACACAAGATCCAATATAAGACTAGCTTCTCAGCTCACCTCCAAGGCTGAGCTACCACTCCAATACAACTGAGAAATTCCCAACTCCTCACAAGAAAATAGTCAAGCCACAATCCGACAATGTAATGTTACGCTCACCGTTCATCCCATTCTTCCTTTCTTTCCCCTTCTTTTATAGAAATATGAGACCCACCTACTTTCCTAAATCATTATTAATTTAATTTTTAATGACAATCCTCTAAAAATTCTCTGTCGTCCAAGTGTCACTCATCCCCCACGTTTCTCCAAAAATTAATTTCTTTTTTAATAATTAAAAGACTATTTCCCTCACCCCCCTTTAGTTGCTCCTAAGATTACTCCTAGGGTTCCTAGATCCCCTCTCATGCTTTTAATAACTTTCCTAAAATGAAGTTGCGAAAATTTAGTTCATTTTAGTAACTCCTTAATTGATGATTCCTTTTTTCTTTTTACCCTATGTCCCCTACTTTCCATTATTAAGTTTCCTTTATTACAAGTTTCCTTATTTCTATTATTTATTTCTCTCTTTTTATTTTTAAACCCCAAAGATAAATGCGCTTATTAGTCCTTTCTATATTTTTAAATTCACTTCTTTTATACTCTCACATGTTTTTAACTTTATATTCATTTTTACCATTAACACAATGTATTTTAATTAATTTATTCCCTTTCTTCACTTTACCCCCTTTAATTTTAAGAAGAATTTCATTAACACCTAGGAGGGTTTTAGTTTACGCCCTTATGTTTATTTTTGTAGGATCTTTTCTTAGGGCTTGTCAAAATTTTATCTTAGAGATGTTTTAAATTTTAGGTTTAGATTCGAACTGGGTGACAATCAATTAGGGGAGTCATTTTGAGAATTTCCAAAGGCGTTAAGGTCTCATGGTCATCTAGGTTTGTCTCATCATCACCATCAATGCGACGTGACCTTCAGGACACACTACGTGCTCCAAGGGTGCCACTTGCCTCGTTTGCTTCTGTTGCGCGACATGCCCTTTAGGATGCACCAAGTGCTCCAAGGGTGCCACTCGCCAACTCGTGTTTCTTTTTCACGACGTGCCCTTCAGGATGCACCACGTGCTCCAAGGGTGCCACTCACCGACTCGACTGATTGGTAGACATCTATAACCCCTGGAGTCAACACTCCGCTAGGTGAACTTGTGGGAGACTAAGGGCTCTAAGGAATAAGGCCCCCCACATTATTTCTCACCCTTTAGAATCATCGTGAGTGACTGTCACAGTCTTCCCTCACGGCATCATAGATCCTCTCGAACTAGGTAATCATTAACCTACAGTTCGAGCCACAGCGGTAGTGCTAGTAGGCTACGACAGGGCTGTTGTCCACACCTCTCCCTCAACCTCTCTGGAAATCATGTGTGGCCCCTTTACTCCATATGTGAGTCTGGTCGGCAAGCTATCGTGAGCCTACTTCATCAACCATCATGTCAGAACATGTCAACAACATATGATCAAATCAATAAATATCATGGTAAATAAATCAACTCAAATATCACACTCCCTGACTCAATCCGGAGTCCAAGGGTTCCATCGATGCCTCGGCATCCTCCAGGTCAAAAACCCTGCACACTCAAATAAAATGAGTCAATAGCACCTGTATATAACAATAATAATAGATCATGTCATCTATCATAACGCATCATAATCAAGTATAAATGATTTAACATCAGAAAAGTCCAGATCACTTGCGAGAAAGTGTCTCCAAATAATAAGTTTTGTAAGCGCGCCAGAGCGAGATGTTACACTAGGAGTAACTCTAGGTGGGTGAGGGAAATAAAGATAATTACTTAATTAAAGAAATGAATTTATGGAGGAAAGTAGGGGATGGGGGACACTTGTACGGAGAACAAATTTTAGGAATTTATTTTTAAAACTTTAATTAATGAGATTTTAGGAAAGAAAGGAAGTTCTAAACTCTATAAAATGAAGGATGGAGAAGGATGAAAGGGAGCTTCTATTTTGCGTAACATTATGCTGTAGAAATGTCTACTTGATTGATTTACTTGTGGGAGTTGGGATACCCAGCTTGGAGAGGAGTGGTAGCTCGGCCTTACGAGGTGAGCTGGGAGCTAGACAAAATCTCTGGATAGTGTGTCGCCCCTTTGTGGATCGAGAGGCTAAGGGGGAAGAAGAGTACACCTAGCATTGGCTGGGAGGTACTGGTGAAGTCTTGACGATTGGCAAGCAGAAGTTGCATGGAGCACGTGGACGTCACTCGGAGCGGGCGAGCAGGCAACAATATGCTCTCTTCATTTGAATGGTAGATTGTTTTAGGTTTTATGATTGGATCTGCATGTTGATTATGTATGTAGATTGGATGTTTAGATTGATAGCTAAAAGTTTCTTAGCCTAGCTCCTTGGTTTTCATCTCCTATGGCCTTGTTTTCCTACATGTCTTGACCACCTAGTTGTGATAGATTGTGTCTTTAATGTTGGTTTGCCTTTCGTCCTTAGCTCCTCAGTCCTCGCTTGAGCAGTCATCCAGGAGCCTGATCTACAATCATCTCCTTAGCATTAAAAGACCTATGGATCTAAATTCCTGCTTTTCTGTGAGAGGATGATGAGAAAAGGATGAACTTGTTAACCGTCTACTCTATTATTGACCTTGGCTGAATGTTGTCTTGCACCCTGATGCATTGAACTAACCCTGCAAGGTTGATTGATGACAAAGTTTTCTTTCAACTAGGCATTTCGATATCTCGTTGTTATCTCAATTTTTACCTCGATTTTCTTCTTGTTGGACATTCCTACATTGGTTTTTATATCTTGTATGTTGCCTGGTGATTTCCCCTCCTTCGTTTGAACTTCATTGACCTAGGGGTGATTATGCACAGCGAACCCTTTTTATTTAATTTTTGGACCAGTTGATTTGATTGCCCAGTGCTTGACCAGCTACACGCCCCTCGTTCTAGACTGCCAGAGTGTGTTGGTCAAGAATTGTTTTACTTCAGGGCATTTATTGAAGGGTTAATCCCAGTGCTTTAACTTGTTAGATGTTTTAACCTTTGTAAATTTGATTGTTAAAACTCAGCGATTCATTTTTAAATGTGACCAGTAGACCAACATCTTTAATCACGGAGTTACCGTGTCTTAAATCTACACGGTTGTTTTTTTTTTTTATTTACATTGGAAAGACAATAGAAGTTTTCCTTGAATGTGTGAGAATTACTCTGTAGCCACCCATGAGTTACTTGAATTCTTGCGTAGTTACTGAATTAATGGGTAGTGTTTATTTTGTGCCGTCGGAGGTGGTTTCATGATGTAATTGGGGTGTAATCTATGTTAATGGATGGCCTATTGTGGTTGACAACGATATTAATAGACAATGAATTAATGTATGGAACTGACAGTGATTTCAATCTCCTTTTTACAATGATTCTGGTATATAAATCATATTAGATAACCATTTTTTTTTGGCGTTAATAAATATCCTACTCATATCGATACCATAAGTTGAATGGTGATTTTTAATGGCAGAATGAAATCATGTTGACCAATGATATTACTAACTGATCAATCAATAGCATATGGAGAGCGACTGATAGTCTATTGATGTCAGCTATTACGCCATAATTGTTACCACCGAATTTATTCCCATGACTATACTATCACACGAGTGTTACTCCCCACTAACTGCCTGAAAAAAAAAACATGAATTTCCCACAGGGATGACCATGATTTCCCTATAAAACTTGACTAATTCTGTTGTAAATCTGACCAGGACCCTTCCCTTAAAACATGGCAGAGTTCGTTGTTGTTATGACCATTTTGGTGCCTTTAAAACGCAGTTGGGTTGCTATTAAAGGATTCCCATTGGCCCTTAGTATAGCCTGTGTAGGCGGATGTGTGGCACTGCAAGTTGCCCCTTTATGTATGCATTTCCTTGCCCTTACCTAATGGCAAGCTATTTGGCTCCATAGTTCTGACAACCACCTCATACATTTAGGAATGGGATTATTTAACCAATGGACTATTCAATTTTACTTGGACACCAACTGTCACTCATGTATTAAAGTAGCGATTGTTAATTCTTACAACCTTCTCCTTAAATGCCTTATCATTGCTTTATTATTTATTTTAAACATCTTATTATTGCTTCATGCTAATGCCAAGTTAATTGATATTAAAAGTCGTGTTATTAAATGCCTTGATGTTGGCATTATGTTAAAAGTCTTGTTATTGACTTATTGGTTATTTAATAGTAGCATTCTACTTTAAGATTTTTACTAATGTATCAAGTTTAATGGCTAGTTGGATGAATTTAGAATTAGATGACAGATTGATATTTATTTAATAATACGAATAAAAGCAATAGCAATCTACTTTGTTTAATAAGAGCCATCTCCTTTATTTTAGTTAATGTTTCATAATAGCAATCCACTTTATTTTAGTTAGTGTTTAAAAATAGTAAGCTACTTTATTTTAGTAATGTTTCAATTAACATTAATGGCTAGTATATTGAGATTTGGATAAAATTAGAATTGCCCAACTGGAATGTATAATGATTAAAGTTTGAATGGAGAATTGTTGGAGTCATGGGCATGTAGCTCTTAATTCACTTGCACCTTCAATTAGTTTGATATTTGTATTGCATCATGAATAAATGAGAAGCATGGTTGATTATGTAATTGTTCTCTTAGCGCTTTTAAAAATCAAGTAGGTTACTCTTGCGCCTTTAGGAGATGCTGATGTATGATCGAATTGTAAGTTTATAATAGAAATTGTGCACCATGAAATTTTAGGATGTGAGACTGATTATGTAATTTGATTACCTTGCTCCATGAATTAATTGATATTTATTTTGCACCATGATATGTATGGATGGCCTTGG